>JZKD02S1890804.1:8989-22087 GCA_000966675.3 Picea glauca
ATTATATTATACTAAGATTTGTTAAGATAGTTACACGTGAATGAAGCTAGTTCTTTTCCTTTCCGTTTGAATATTAAATAATGTGGAAATAAGTATAAGTGTGGCCACTTCGAGGCTTCGGGACTCCAGGGCTCCGGGAGATTTGAGTATAAATAATGTGTTAGAGAGCCAAAGGAGTTGACCCAAAGAACTCTCTCTCTCTCTCTCTCTCTCTCTCTCTCTCTCTCAATTCAAATAATAAATATAATATTGGGGACTTTATAAACCTGGGCGCAATTTCTAAAGAGGTGTAATGTAATATATTTTAAATGGGTTTATTATGATATTTGCATGTGACAAACTACCCACCATTTTTTCCTTTTTAAATTTAATATTTAATGTGTAATCACGTGTAAGTGTGGACCCTTCGAGAGTTCGATACTCCAGGAGTTCGGTACTCTGGGAGTTCAGAACCTCGAGACTCCGGGATGTTTGGGGTGATAGAATGAACAAGCTAAAAGGGTCGAAGACCCAAACCTACCTTCATGTACTCCAATGTTATAGTAAACATTAAACATGATTAATTATATTGTATGGTAATATAATTACTTATATTTTCATAGAGGCATAATATAAGTGGGACCCTCTCTGGAGCTTCGACATTTGGGAGATTTGGGTATGTTCATAAAAGCATAATGAGGGATTTTTCCGAAGTTTGGAGACTTAGGTGTTAATTTATATTAATAATTGTAACTGCTCCTTTGATATATTTAATTGTATTATAATATAATTAAATAGAATTATATTATAATATGATTAATAAAAGAACAAATTTGTAATATGATTAGATTATAAGTTTATGTGACAGGGTATTGATATAATAATTAACACTAAATGTACCCCAAAATATGGGATTACCAAGGTGAAAGGGAAGTAATCCTTTGTTTAACTGGGCTAGTAATTTAGGCCAAGTAAAAATAGAATTTACGAGGTAAATAAATTTTAATGAATAATTAATTGTCCCTAATAGGAATTAAATAAATTATTTAATGATTAGCAAAGAATGGGATTTTATCATGATAATGATTAATTAAATTAATAGGCCTATAAGAGTTAGACAAGAGTCAACCTCTGGTTGGCAGAGTCTTTGCATGCTATGAGGATGTGGCCTGCCGAGTGGCAGGAGGGCACGTGGATGCCACATGGCGGTGAGAGACTCTAGTTGATGAAGGTTAAAGAAATTTGAAGGACCATAACTTGCGACCTAGAACTTGGATCTGGACAAACTTATAGTCATTAGAAAACCCTCGTCGAATCGAAGGCAATTCAATCCTAGTTACAGGGATTCGAGATGATTGAGAAAAGAGAAAAAATTATACCCCATCCCTCAAAAAGGTACTTAGGGGTTGGGTGTGTGACAAAGTGATATTAGATCAGGCAACATCGCTTGGCCTGTTTGGGCTCATGAACGAGTTGAATAAAATTTTATTAGAGAACTTTTAAGGCATAACACCTTATCTTACCCCATTCATAAGAAGCTTATTTAAACCACTACTGAAGAGAGGAATGAAACTTTATGTTGTTGTTATATGTTTTAAAATTTGAATTGTGTGTTGCTAATGTTTCCAAATAATGAAGTTGAATTCACCTTACAAATTTCATGTGTTGTTCATAAACCAGTAGATAATTAACTAACGGAAAATGTGTTATCGTCACTCAAGCAGTCAGTGGACAACAAGGAAAACCACAACGTAAAGAATGGTGACACACAATGAGTTGGGGGAGAGCTCCCACAATAAAGAATAAGAATCTGATGAGAGGAGGGTGGTGGAAACCCCTCCAGATTTGGATGAAACTATAAGAATCCTCATGGCATAATTATAGAGTTGCAAGGCTGACAATGAAAGTCTGATAAAAGAACAAGAAAAAAAAATGAAATTAATGCAGTTCTACTGCAAAGCCTATTAGATATGCAAAGGCAGATGAAACATGGGCCAGCAGCGAGTAATGTGGATAGACATCATACTAACAAAACCCAAATTCCACCTTAGATACAAAAGCATGGTCTTGAAAGTAGCCACACAAGGAGAATTGCCTCAAAGAAGGCCCAACATGGAATCAAGGATTCAACTGAGGAATCCTCTAGTGAGGAAAATGACAACTCCAAGGAGTTGTCTAGTAGTGAGACTAGTTCACATTCTTGGAGGAGAAGAAAGAAGAGGAAACATTCAAAGAGTCATGACCCTGAAGAGTTCAAGAAATCCAAACCACCCACTTTCAATAGGGAAATTAAAAAGGGGGAAGAAGCATAAGTTTGGCTACTTGGATTGAAGAAGTAATTTAGATTCCATGACTACTCTGGAAACTTAAAGGCCCAAATAACCATTTTCAACTTGAATGTAAAGGCCTCCATTTGGTGGGAGGACCTTAGGAATGTGAAAGGAATCCATGATAAGGACTTGTCATGAAAACAATTCGAGAAATACTTTAAGAGGAAGTACCTGTCTGAAATATAATATGATGAGAAGACCAAGGATTTCTATGAACTCAAGTTAGGACAACTCACAATAGATGAATATATCAACAAATTTATTGAGTTGATGAGGTATGTTCCCTACATAAAGGATGAAAAGTTAAATATGCAACGATTTATTAGTGGATTGCCTCAGTCCTTCCGAGACAGAATTGAGTTTGATGAACCTAATACCTTAGAAGACACTATTCTAAAGGCAAGGTTATGCTATGATCAATTCAAGAACAAGGCAAAACCTCATAAGGATTGGAAGAAGAAGAGTAAATTGGGATTCAAGAAGAAGGGGTTTAAATTCTCAAGATTTAAGAATCATGGGAAAATCTCTAAGATGAGCCTTCCTACTAAGAGTGTGTATCAGAAAAAATTTCAATATCAAAGTGGAAATAAACCCTTTGGATCAGCCCCAGGAAAGACTAATAATACAAAGAGAGAACCCTTCAAATGTTGGGGTTGTGGAGAAAAATATTTGTTGATGGAATACCCACATAGGAAACAAGACAATAGGAGGACCTACAACATCCAGGAGGATACCATAGTCAATGATGTGGCCAGGAGCATGCCACAAATTTATGCAGCCTTGGATAATAGACAAGTTGACCACCAAGATTCAGTGGTGGAGATGGAAGGTATGATTTCCAAACATCTAGTTTCCATTTTAATTGACCCTAGTTCTAATTTGAGTTATGTTTCCCCTCAAACTCTTGAGAAATGTAAATTGCAGCAAGTAAAACATGTTAAATCATGGTTGGTACAACTGGCCACTAGAACAAAAAGAAAGGTGACATAGGTCATACCAACATGCCAATTCGTTTTGAATGGATTTTCCACCCAAGCAACCCTAAACATGATCCCTTTAGGATCTTACGACCTATTGATTGGCATGGACTAGTTGTATTCCCATAAATCCAAGTTGGACCGTTATAATAAAACTTTGGAGTGTGAAGATGAGAAAGGGAGGAAAATAACCCTACAAGGAATTCAAAAGCATGTCTCAGTGAGATAAATAACATCCCTTCAAGTGAATAAGTATTGCAAAAAAATATGTCTTTTTTATGCAATACAAGTGTTGAACTCTATTGAGGACAATAAACCAAGCCTAGAGGACCATCCTATATTAAGAAAGTATAAATATGTGTTTCTGAAAGAGATACCAGGTCTAACCCTAAGAAGAAATATTGTTTTCAATAGAACTTGTAACCAGAGTGATGTCAATGTCTGGAGCACCCTATAGAATTAGTACACCATAGCTAGTTGAGCTCAAAATACAGCTAAAGGAGTTGTTGGACAAAGGTTACATTTGGCCTAGTGTGTCTCCTTGGGTAACACCATCTTTGTTTGTGAAGAAGAAGGATGGCACACTCAGGTTGTGCATAGACTATAGACAACTCAACAAGATGACCATTAAGAATAAGTATCCCTTTCCAAGAATCAATGACTTGTTTGACCAATTAAGGGGTGCTACAATTTTCTCCAAGATCAAATTGAGGTCTAGGTACCATCACTTCTGAATACATCCACAAAACAACCTTTAGGACAAGGTATGGGAACTATAAATTTGCGGTGGTGCCATTTGGACTTACCAATGCACCAACCACCTTTATGTGCTTAATGAATAATGTACTTAGCAAGCTCTTGGAAATATTTGTGTTGGTTTTCATTGATGATATCCTAATCTATTATAAGAGTAGAGAAGAGCATGAACACCATCTCAAGTTAGTGCTTCAAGTGCTAAGAGAGCACCAACTCTACACAAAGTTTAGTAAGTGTGGCTTTTTCCAAAAACAAGTCCATTACTTAGGCCATGTTATCTCTGAATAAGGAGTGGCAGTTGATCTTGACAAGATCAAGTCCATTATGGATTGGCCTACCCAAAAATATGTCTCTAATATTAGATCCTTTATGGGCCTAGTAGGGTACTATAGGAGGTTCATAAAGGGGTTTTCCAAGATTGGTTGTCCAATCACCTCCCTTCAGAGAAAGGGAGTTAAATTTATTTGGACAACATAATGTGAAGAGAGATTCTAGTAGTTGAAATACCTTTTGACCAATGCACCTATGCTAAATGTTGCAGACCCAAAAAAATATTTCCTTATGTGTACAAATGTCTGCAAGGAAGGACTCAGAGGATTCCTTATGCAAGAAGGGCATGTGATTTTCTATGAATCTAGAAAATTGAATGAGCATGAAATCAATTATGTGACCCGCGATTTGGAATTGGTTGCCATAGTACATGCCTTAAAAATGTGGAGGCATTACCTCCTAGGAAGAAGATTCATACTTATGACAGACCATAATGGGTTGAGATATTTGTTCGACCAACCCAAACTCAATGCTAGAAAAGCTAGGTTGATGGATCTCCTTAGTGAGTTTGATTTTGAGATCAAACATATTAAGGGAAAACAAAATAGGGTGGTTGATTCCCTTGGTAGAAGTATGAAAGTGATTCACTTGCCAGTTGTAAGTACTTGTGAATAAAAAATCAAGGAGAGAGTCAAAAGTGCATAAGAAACATATGTGTTTTTCAAGATTGTGAAGTCATACCTAGAGCAAGAGCCCATATGGATGAAGTATGAGGGATATCAATTGTTGAATGATGACCTGCTAACTTACAAAGGTAGGTTGTATATTCCAAATTGTGATGAATTCAAGAGGTTCATAATGGATGAACTACATAAAAGACCTTGTACTGGTCATCCTGGTTATCGGAAAATGATCACAACCACTAAGAAATTGTTTTATTGGCTTGGACTGAAAAAGGACATAGTCGATTACTTAGCTAAATGTCTAGAATGTCAACAGGTTAAGGCAGAGCACCGACATCTAGCAAGTTTTTTGCAGCCCCTACCGATTCCCGAATGGAAATGGGAAACCATCTCCATGTATTTCATCCCAGGATTGCCCAAATCAACCAAGCAGAATGACGCTATTATGGTAGTTGTGGACAAGATGAGCAAGGTTGCTCACTTTATCCTCATGAAGTCAAATTGCAAGGAAATAGATATTGCCAATATTTTCATGAAAGAAATATTTAAACTGCATGAAATGCCTAAGGAAATCATATCGAACAGAGATACAAAATTTACTTCAAATTTTTGGAAATATTTGTTTGTTGGTTTTGAAACTAAATTTCTATTTAGTACAGTCTATCACCCTCAAACTAATGGGAAGATAGAGAGGGTAAACCAAGTGTTATAGGACATGTTAAGGATGCATGTGATGCATCAACCCAAGAAGTGGGAAGACTACCTACCATTGGTAAAATTTTCTTATAACAATGGCTATCAAGAGTCATTGAAGATGAGCCCTTTTGTGGCTCTCTATGGTAGACAATGCAATATTCCAATCAACTGGAATAGCCTAGTAGACAGAATTACACGTGGGCCAGATATGCAAAAATAAATAGAACAACAAGTATTTCAAATAAAATAGAATCTAAAGATAGCTCAGGATAGACAGAAAAGCTATGCAGATAGAAAAGGGACTCCTAGAGAGTTCAAACTAGGGGATCATGTGTATCTCCGAGTTAGGCCCAGAAAAAATTGCTTGAGAATGGGAACTTGTGCCAAGATGGAACCTCGTTATTGTGGACCCTTTGAAATTTTGGACACATTGGGACCTGTAGCATATAGACTAGTACTTCCTCCCACAGTGAAGGCACATAATATTTTCCATGTTTCATTACTGAAGAAATATGTACATGATTCTAATCATATAATTGATTGGCATGTGATTTATGTGGAACCAAAGGGAAAATTCATGCCTAAGCCACAATTCATAATAGACAAGAAATAAATCCCACTTAGGAACAAAACCATTGCACAGGTCAAGGTGTGGTGGAAACACTTTGGTCCAAATAAAGCTGCATGGGAAATGGAGGATGCCATGAAACATGCATACCCATTTTTGTTCACTGATGTACATAAAGAACACAACGGCAAGTAGGACACTGAGGACAGTGTTCCTTTAAGGGGTGTTACGAGGAAAATCACTCTATGGCATGGGGTAAACCACAACAGACGGAATGGCTACAGAAATCATCTCTAGTATCAAGTATGCTATATAAACAAAGATGCTAACAAGACAAGAAAAGAGCCTACCTCGTTCGGACATTCAAAGAAGACCATCATTGAGCACTTGAATCAAAGATATACACCTGCAACTTATCCTCAACAACCAAGATACGCAAGCATATGGTGATAATATATAAAGTTAGCACATATAATAGCATAATCCATCAATATTCATAACAAATNTTTGGACTTACCAATGCACCAACCACCTTTATGTGCTTAATGAATAATGTACTTAGCAAGCTCTTGGAAATATTTGTGTTGGTTTTCATTGATGATATCCTAATCTATTATAAGATTAGAGAAGAGCATGAACACCATCTCAAGTTAGTGCTTCAAGTGCTGAGAGAGCACCAACTCTACACAAAGTTTAGTAAGTGTGACTTTTTCCAAAAACAAGTCCATTACTTAGGCCATGTTATCTCTGAATAAGGAGTGGCAGTTGATCTTGACAAGATCAAGTCCATTATGGATTGGCCTACCCCAAAATATGTCTCTAATATTAGATCCTTTATGGGCCTAGTAGGGTACTATAGGAGGTTCATAAAGGGGTTTTCCAAGATTGGTTGTCCAATCACCTCCCTTCAAAGAAAGGGAGTTAAATTTATTTGGACAACATAATGTGAAGAGAGATTCTAGTAGTTGAAATACCTTTTGACCAATGCACCTATGCTAAATATTGCAAACCCAAAAAAATATTTCCTTATGTGTACAAATGTCTGCAAGGAAGGACTCAGAGGATTCCTTATGCAAGAAGGGCATGTGATTTGCTATGAATCTAGAAAATTGAATGAGCATGAAATCAATTATGTGACCCACGATTTGGAACTGGTTGCCATAGTACATGCCTTAAAAATTTGGAGGCATTACCTCCTAGGAAAAAGATTCATACTTATGACAGACCATAGTGGGTTGAGATATTTGTTCGACCAACCCAAACTCAATGCTAGAAAAGCTAGGTTGATGGCTCTCCTTAGTGAGTTTGATTTTGAGATCAAACATATTAAGGGAAAACAAAATAGGGTGGATGATTCCCTTAGTAGAAGTATGAAAGTGATTCACTTTCCAGTTGTAAGTACTTGTGAATAAAAAATCAAGGAGAGAGTCAAAAGTGCATAAGAAACATATGTGTTTTTCAAGATTGTGAAGTCATACCTAGAGCAAGAGCCCACATGGATGAAGTATGAGGGATATCAATTGTTGAATGATGACCTGCTAACTTACAAAGGTAGGTTGTATATTCCAAATTGTGATGAATTGAAGAGGTTCATAATGGATGAACTACATAAAAGACCTGCTACTGGTCATCCTGGTTATCAGAAAATTATCACAACCACTAAGAAATTGTTTTATTGGCTTGGACTGAAAAATGACATAGTCAATTACTTAGCTAAATGTCTAGAATGTCAACAGGTTAAGGCAGAGCACCGACATCTAGCAGGTTTTTTGCAGCCCCTACCGATTCCTGAATGGAAATGGGAAACCATCTCCATGGATTTCATCACAGGATTGCCCAAATCAACCAAGCAGAATGACGCTATTATGGTAGTTGTGGACAAGATGAGCAAGGTTGCTCACTTTATCCTCATGAAGTCAAATTGCAAGGAAATAGATATTGCCAATATTTTCATGAAAGAAATATTTAAACTGCATGAAATGCCTAAGGAAATCATATCGAACAGAGATACAAAATTTACTTCAAATTTTTGGAAATATTTGTTTGTTGGTTTTGAAACTAAATTTCTATTTAGTACAGTCTATCACCCTCAAACTAATGGGAAGATAGAGAGGGTAAACCAAGTGTTATAGGACATGTTAAGGATGCATGTGATGCATCAACCCAAGAAGTGGGAAGACTACCTACCATTGGTAAAATTTTCTTATAACAATGGCTATCAAGAGTCATTGAAGATGAGCCCTTTTGTGGCTCTCTATGGTAGACAATGCAATATTCCAATCAACTGGAATAGCCTAGTAGACAGAATTACACGTGGGCCAGATATGCAAAAATAAATAGAACAACAAGTATTTCAAATAAAATAGAATCTAAAGATAGCTCAGGATAGACAGAAAAGCTATGCAGATAGAAAAGGGACTCCTAGAGAGTTCAAACTAGGGGATCATGTGTATCTCCGAGTTAGGCCCAGAAAAAATTGCTTGAGAATGGGAACTTGTGCCAAGATGGAACCTCGTTATTGTGGACCCTTTGAAATTTTGGACACATTGGGACCTGTAGCATATAGACTAGTACTTCCTCCCACAGTGAAGGCACATAATATTTTCCATGTTTCATTACTGAAGAAATATGTACATGATTCTAATCATATAATTGATTGGCATGTGATTTATGTGGAACCAAAGGGAAAATTCATGCCTAAGCCACAATTCATAATAGACAAGAAATAAATCCCACTTAGGAACAAAACCATTGCACAGGTCAAGGTGTGGTGGAAACACTTTGGTCCAAATAAAGCTGCATGGGAAATGGAGGATGCCATGAAACATGCATACCCATTTTTGTTCACTGATGTACATAAAGAACACAACGGCAAGTAGGACACTGAGGACAGTGTTCCTTTAAGGGGTGTTACGAGGAAAATCACTCTATGGCATGGGGTAAACCACAACAGACGGAATGGCTACAGAAATCATCTCTAGTATCAAGTATGCTATATAAACAAAGATGCTAACAAGACAAGAAAAGAGCCTACCTCGTTCGGACATTCAAAGAAGACCATCATTGAGCACTTGAATCAAAGATATACACCTGCAACTTATCCTCAACAACCAAGATACGCAAGCATATGGTGATAATATATAAAGTTAGCACATATAATAGCATAATCCATCAATATTCATAACAAATATGTCCATGGAATAATAATTCAAATATTTGCAAGACATTAAGTGGACAAGAAAAGAGTATTTCTATTAAAATATAATAAACATAAGTGTATGAATAAAAAACTTCCATGTCGGAACATCTCGAAACCAAAAAACTAAGTCCTTTCCATATGGGCCTCCACCACTTCAATCCTCCACCAAAGGCAAGCTCATATAAGAGAGACAATGAGGTTCTCCATCAAAGAGGGAAGAGCTTGGGGGATGAACAATGTGTTCATACTTAAAAGGACAAAGGGATGCAAACTCAATATGAAGTGAATAATTTCTCCAGAGTAACTTCTCTCAAATTTGAATTCTTCTCATTGTTCCACAACTTGGATATGGACCATTTATAGCCTTCAAATGGAATTGAAGGGTCGAGTTGGAATATTTCCAGTATATGGAAGTTCAAGGATCATGGATCTTGTGACGTGACAGAGAAACCCAACACCTTTTTTTTTTGGGGGGGGGGCACAAAACCTGATGTACGTGAGATATAATGGTGCAACCTACATATACGCATGATGTATAGTTGTTAGGGTGCGTAAATGTGGAAAAATATAATTTTTAGCTCTGGGAATTGCAAAAAGGGACTTCAAGTCTACATATGGAAATGGAAAAGGCCTTTTGATCAAGTTGCATGGGGTGAGGAAAATCTTTCTGTAAAAAGGGAGAGGGGATTGTAATACCCTTTTTTCCCCCAGCTTGTAAATATAACTATAGCATGCTAAAATACTATGGGAAAATTGATTATGTGCGGATGTTGGAAATGATGAGCCTTTTGTTATAGAAGGTAATGTATATATTTATGTTACTAAATAAAATGGAAATTGTTGCATAAATGTTGAAGGGGTTGCCAAGGTAGATCATGATGCATGAGAGATATGGTGAGGGGAACCAGTAATGGTTGAGATGACCGCTACCAGACCAGTACTACGTTGGATTTAAATTGTTCAGACCCAGAACAATCCTTTGACCTAGAGAATTTAATCACCAGTCAAGATGGTAGTTGGAAAGTCTTCCTCAAGAGTCAATGAGGAAATGGGTAGAGTACCCATCTGAAAACTTCCTAAAATAACCCACAAAATTGGGATTTGGACCCACGAAATGTTGTCGAGGAAGGAAAGAAATGACATGAAATTGTAACACCCTCGTTTCCCCTGGTTTGTAAATATAACTATATGGGCCAAGAGACTATGGCCAAACTCAATATGTGTGAATGTTTAATTTGATGGACCTTTGCATAAAAAGGTCAATGAATGTAAATTATGTCATTTACTAGAAAATGGATAAGTGTTGCATGATTGTTGGAATGGGGGTGTGCTAAGAGAGAGAACGAATTCTATGAAAGAGATGGTGAAGGGGACCAAGAATGGTTGCATTAACATTCACCAGACCAATACTTTACTGGGTTTAATTTCTCAAGATCAGAACAAATCTCACCCAGAAATGAATTACAGTTAGGCTGGTAGGTGGGAATACCTCCTCAAGAGTTAATGAGGGGATGGGGAAAAACACCCATCTGTAAGTCTTTCAGACCTGACCACAGACTGAGGATTCGATCCACACACAATCTTGTTGAGGAAGGAAAGAAAGGAAGAGTGGTGGGAAGAGGAATACCTGTGAAGAGTTCTAAGACGAGAGCCTAAGCTCTCGGGTCCGAGGAAGGACTGAGAAAGGAGAGTGAGTTCTGATCGCAGGAAATAGAGACTAAGTAGTGAGAAGGAGAGTAAAATTTGACCCTATTTATTCATGTACTAGGAGAAGGAGAGTAACCTTCATCCATATCTATTCCTGTACTGGGAGAAGGAGAGTAAACTTCGTCCCTAACTTCTATTGAGCTGGAAGAAAGAGATTAAATCTCAAATAATCGTGGTCTGAGCTCGGGGATGGCCAGTGGTAAATCCATTATGAGTGACTGAGTCTATGGTTGGGTGGAAATGAGCACCCCTTTTAGTCGTCGCATCATGCCTTATGGTTCTGATAAGTGTTTTCATGCCTTGTGCTTTGAATTAGAAATAATGGATGCATGCACGTACTTATATCTCTATAAATGGTTTCTGTATTGAAATGATTAAGTTATGAGTATGCATTTATTCCCTTGAGAAATTACGCTTCTGCTTTATTTTCCATATGCTCTAGTTTAATCCCTTGAATGTGCTTTCCCCAAGGAATTAACTCACATTTCTAGAGTTGGAGCAAGCCTCTTGGCATTGCTACCATTTCGATAACCTCACGAGTTTACCTTGCCCTGTTTTAGAGCCTATAGTTTTGTGAGTTAGGGAGGTATTCCCTTCAGACCAATAGTTTAAGATCTTTTTAACTTGCACCTGAGTCCTTAACCAAAAACCTGGATAAGAGTAGAGTTCATAGCCCAAGAGTCATCTGAAGGTCCATGCGACCTGGGTCTAGGAACCCTACGATAAAAGGAGTTAGCTCACGAAGGTTTCAGAACTTTGGGAATTCGAAGCTCTGAGGTGTCAAATTTCACGATAGTCAAAGTTACCTAACTACTGTAGTGACGAGAGTCGTAGATGAATTAAGAACCTGACAGAGGAGATGAATGTGAACCATTCATCGAGAGGAAAACCTATCTCAGTCATCAGAATGACTCAAAGACCCACTGGAGTTAGCGAATCAAACACCAGCCTCTCGATTATATCGATGGTTGGGAATCATTGTGAAGCGCGAAGGTGAAATTAACAGGCATGCTAGTTCATGGCCCACAATCAACCAACATCATTGATCTCGTTGGGGATGGAATATCAACGACCATTATTAGACAAAGTCAGGCGAGCACTTCCCAGATTGTGGAGATTGGGCCCCGCAATCGCTATGAACCGTCAATCTGTGAACGGATATCGATGGTGGGGAATCATTACAGAGAGAGAAGGTGAAACTAGAGGATGTGCTAGTTCACGGCCCACAATTCACCAATGTCGTTGATCTTTTCGGGGTGGAAGAGTAACGACCCCGATTAGACCGAGTTGGGCGAGTACTTTTCAGATTTTGGAGGTTGAGCTCTCCGATAAAGAGTGTGCACGTTGGGGCTCCACAATCACTGTGAACCGTCGAGCAGTGAACAAATCAGTATTGGCTGGATCATGACCATCAAACCTAGAAAATATGCTAGGTGGATGGTTCGTTTGGAAATCCCCGGAGTCACAAAGTCCATTTGTACCATCGATATGAGTGAAAGGACACGCGTTGACAGATCGTCAACTTTGGGTGTAAGCACTCCGAGAGAAAGCGAGTGTGGAGAGGTTGAAACACCTGAAGCCCGAAGAGTCAAAGTGATTTGTAGGCATCGATATGTGGGATACACGCGTCGATAGATCGTCGACTTTGGGTGTAATCACTCTGAGAGAAAGCGAGTGTGGAGAGGTTGAAACTCCCAAAGCTCAAAGAGTCGAAGTGATTTGTAGTCGTCGATCTATGGGATACATGCGTCGACAGATCATTGACTTCGAGTGTAAGAACTCCAGGAGAAATCAAATGTGGAGAGGTTGACACTCTCGAAGATCGAAGAGCCGAATAAAATATGAGTCATCCAAGCCAAAGGGACAGGTGTCTTCAGATCCTGCACTTCAGAGGAAATTCACTCCGGGAGAAAAGGGGATGTGTTGAACAAGA
>JZKD02S1890804.1:36211-51595 GCA_000966675.3 Picea glauca
TGCTGAAAGGGGTGCCCATTTCCAACCAACTATAGGCACATAAACTCCTGGAAGGATTTACCACCAGCCACCCCATAGCAAGATCATGATGCTCTAAGAGAGAGTCTTCCTGTTGTTCAACAACAACCAGGGACAAAGATCACTCTTCCTACAAGAACTTGGCAGTTTGGTTTTCTCTCCACTAAGTAAGGGGGTTTGCAATGACTACTTCCTTATTCACTCATCTTCTCTGCAACCCCATTTATCAACTTGGTTAGAAAACACTTCTCAACCATTCCTACATCTGGAAAAAAACTTTGTTTTTCCCAGTTCTTTTCATAACCAAAGAGTTGATCATTCTCTCCCCCCTTTATAAATGGTCACTTGACCCATTCCCTTTTTCACCCCCCTTCTTCCCACGATTTCCTGCCTTTTCTTTCCTTCCTCAGCAAGATTTTGTGGGTCCAAATCCCAATTTCGTGGGTCAGGTCAGGAAGTTTTCATATGGGTACTCTGCCGATCTCCTCATTGAATCTTGAGGAATACTTTCCAACTACCATATTGAATGGTAATTAAATTGTCTGGGTCAAAGGAATGTTATGGGTCTGAATAATTTAAATCTAGCAGACTACTAGTTTGGTAGGGGTCATCTCAACCATTATTGGTTCCCCTCACCATCTCTCTCATGCATCATTATCTACCTTGGAAACCCATTCAATAGTTATGAAACACTTTCCATTTTATTTAGTAACATAAATATATACATTACCTTCTACAACAAAAGGTTCATCATTTCCAACATCCACACATAATCAGTTTGTCCATATTCTTTTAGCAGTCTATAGTTATATTTACAAGCTGGGGGAAATAGGGGTATTAGAATCACATTCTCCTTTCCCTTCTTGTAAATGATATCATAACCATAACCTAATATATTAGTGAACCACTCGTGCTACTCTACTGATGAAAATCATTGTTCCAAAAATTACTTCAAGCTATGATAGTCTGTCTTGATATGGAAGTGCCTCCCATTGAGATACACGTGTCTCCCAATGAGATACAAGTGCCATGTATCAATGACATGTAGTATGGCCACCATTTCTTTCTCATAGGACAAATTTCACAAGTTTTGATCACAAAATTATTTACTCATGATTTCCAATGGGTTCCACTCTTGCATCAACATTACCCCAAGACCTTTTCTAGAGGCATCACATTCCAAGACTAAATTCTTAGTAAAATCAAACAAAACCAAGACTAGAGTATTACACATGGATTCCTTCATAGCATGAATAACTTTCTCTAATGTATCATTCCACACAAATTCATTGTTCTTGAAAAAGGTGGTTAATGGGGTTGCGATTTGACCATAATTCTACACAAACTTCTAGTGGTAGCTAGTAAGACCAAAGAAACCACATAATCTCTTCATAGTCTTAGGGAATGGCCAATATTTCATAGCCTCAATTTTCTTGGGATCTAATTGCACCTCTTTCCCATTGACTATATGACTTAAGTATTCCATTTTAAAAGCACCAAAAGTGCATTTGTAATGTTTGAGGAACAATTAGTTATCCTAGAGTAGTTGTAGGGATTTATCAATATGCTCCACATGTGTTTCCCAAGTCTTACTATAAATCAAAATATCATCAAAGAAGACAAGAAAAAAGTTGCATAAGAAGGGCCAAAAAATATTGTTCACGAGGTTCTAAAAAGTGGATGGGGCATTGGCAAGACCAAAAGGTATTCCCAAAATATCAAAATGTCCTTCATGTGTGTGGAAATTGGTGTTAGGCATGCCTACCTCCTTTATTAAGGTTTAATGATACCCAAATAAAAGGCCTAGTTTAGTGAATAACTAGGCGCCATGAAGCTCATCTGAGAAGTCATCAATGTCTAGGATGAGAAGCTTGTCTTTGATGGTCAAATTATTAAGAGCATGGAAGTTTGGGAACATGTACTAGTCACCTTATTTCTTCAACACCATGATGACTAGGGTAGAGTAGGGGCTAGTACTAGGATGCATCACACTGGCCTCCAACAGTTCCTCAGTCATATTTTCGGCTTCATTTTTTTGTGCAAAAGGATGTCGATAAGGGTGTACATTGGGTGGTTTACTACCTAGAAGCCATGGAGAGTTTCAAAGGCCTATCAATGTTTATTCAAAACCAATTACAAATCAAGGTGAATTTTCTGTGGGAGCTATCTATAAATTGGATGACATTGATGTAGTGGGAAATAATTCTTAAGTGGCCTTTCTTCATGAGCTTTTCTGTACAATGATAGTTGATAATTTCTAGGGAACTATCTTGGATACCTTTGAGGGTGTGTTTACTTCCCTCCTTATTGAAGCTCATGGATAACTCCTTAGCAACTATTGTAACTAGACCCAATTTTTGCAACCATTATGCTTAGAGAATGAAATTACATCATCCCATTTCAATAGTAAACATGTTTGATTTAGAAAATAGTCCCCCATTTGGAGTTTCACATTCTCACACTTCCACCACATTTCATTATACCTCCATTGGCTATCATGATTTAAAAATTATGCACCACATGGACATAACAATGGGTTTCTTCAATGATATAATGTTGAAAAAAATTGTGGGTGTTACCACTATCAATTAAGACAATCACATTTTTATGCTTGATATAACCAACCAACTTCAGGGTCTAGGGAGCTAAAATTCCTAATAAAGCATGGAGGGAAATTTGGGGTTCCTCGCAAGGATGCTCTTTGGTGGTTTATTCACAAGGAGGAGGTGTATTATTTGCAAGATTTATCCCTGCGGTATATTTCTCTGAAATTTCCTTAGGTATTCCATATGGGGCCATATCTATGACCAATAATTTATATTCCTTAGTACACTGATGGTCATTAAAAACAATTCATCACAATGCTAGCAAAGGCCTAAATGTTGATTCTTTGTTTCATTTGTTAGGGTTAAATTATGGATTCTAGGATTCTGAGAAGGAGGCGAAGGAGGTACAAAAGGAGGACATGGTCGTGGAACAAAAGTGGGTCATTTGGTATAGGCATTTACCTTTGCCTATGATTCTCTATCTAGGTGAGAGGTCGCCAACCAAGTATCAAGGTGAGCCATCTAGACGTGTTCTGTAATCTCTTCCTTTACACCATTGATAAAAAATTCTTTGAAACAAGTATAATTCATGCCTTCTATGTGGAATTCTAATTGCTTGAATAAAGCAATAAAGTCTTCAACTATCCTAGTTGGGTGCAATTGGTCAACCACCCCCAAAAATTATTATCTATTTCAAATAGAGCATAGATTCCCTTCACAAAATGGTTGTAGGGAATGCACCCCCTATAGGCCTTCTTATGCCATTTCCACCATTTCCAATGCCTCCTATCTGAATATAATACACCCACCTATAGTTTCGGTAGGTCATCATTAATATCTTTGAGGGAAAAGTAGTATTCCATCTAGGTAACCCATCTTATTAGTTTGAAACCATTAAACTCGTTCAAATCTACTTTAGGTAGTCTATGCAACATATGGTGTTGATTGCATTGAAAATGTGGTCATGTGCAATGCCTACTTGTAGATGATTCACCATTGGCTTGCAACCCTAACGATTCTTGTCAATTCCCATTCTTGATATGAATTCAAGGATGGTCTATAACTGGTATTGGTTTTAGAAACCTTAGTTTGCAAGTTGTCAACTTAGATACCTATTCTTGTAGATTGTTAATCTTAGAAACCTATTCTTGTAGGTTGTTGATCTTAGAGACCTAGTCTTTAATTTGAGAGTTCTTTCTTTCTAGTTGGGTGATCCTATTATCCATGGCCACTTTTCTAGTGGCCACCATGGGACCCTCAAGTCAAAAGAGTTACTAGCAAGCAATACCAATGTGTTCAACATCGTGCAAGGATTCTTTTGAGATAGGTCTTCCAAAAGGGTTTCCTTTTTACTCCTACAAGAGTATTATTCCTATTTAAGTAATACTATAATGATGAAATTATCAATTCCTTATATTCCATGTTATTGGAATTTCACTTCCTCTGCTGCAGATGCTAGAGTTTTCAAGGTACAAAGAGATAAGGAGTGTCAAGCATGCTCTTTGATATACTTGAGGGTTTCCAACAATAGTGCTTGATTGCTCTTTCAGAATGCTAACTAAGGAGGATAGACCATGCCCTTAGCCATACTACTTGATTCCCTTGTATGTGAGAGTGATCTCCTTGAGTGTTGTGCTCCGTGTACTATAACAACAAAATGACCACTAGCCTACTAGGTGTATGTAAGGAAAGACATCAAAATAATTATTAAATAGGCTAATGAGAAATTAAAGCTGGAAAATACGACGTTGCTTCCAATAATGAAGAAGATTAATGAAAGAAGGAATTACTTTGAAATCATATCCTTCTATCATGTTTTTAGAGATAAATGAAATGACAAACAAATTATCGAAGGAAGCTTTAATTCTTCATGAATGTTCTCTAGTTACAACTAAGTTTAATGAGTGGCTCTCCCCTAGAAGGGATCTCATCACTGTTCTAAATTCCTATGCTTCAAGGAGGTTTTCACAATTGTTGAAATATGTTTTCTGTAGATATCAATTTTTGTGTTTTTGTTATGTTTGAGGAATGAATTTAAAGTTCACTTTGAAGGAAGATTGTATACGATTGATGTAATCGTTGACAAAAGGAAGCTACTAAATAACTTCTCTATGTTTTGCAAATCACTAAGAGACTTTGTCTTCTAGAGTGTTGATGAGATACATCAATATGCATATTTCGATTTCTCGCAGAAAGATCGAATATATTGATTTTATTATTGGAAATAAATAGGTGTACATGGAAGGAGGGTTTTAGGTGCAATGAGGGGGTTTACAATATACATGAAGGTATGTGGAAGATCAAATTCATATATAGATTCTATCTATTGTGGTACTACTCACTAGATACCGACATAGATGTACAAGATCATCAAACCAAATGAATCCACTTGTATTTCTTGCGTGTATGCTTCTTTTCCATAACTTTACTTGTTGAATGACAATTCATTGTGTTTAAAGATGTCAGAACATGTCTCTAGCCCAAAAAGTAATTTCTTTAAAAATTGGGCATAGGAAGAGCTCTAATACCACTTGTAGTATACTTAATAAGAAGAAATAGTAAACTATGAGCAATGTTAGAAGAAATATTAACTACATAAAGTAAAATAATACAAATAAGAGTAATGAACCTATAGAAGATAAATCCTTATATTGATAATATAGAAAGAGAACAATGTTCATGAAGCCTCCAAATGAGCACTACTCCAATACAATGAAAACACTTGATAAAACATTACATATCCTTCTACCTTTATAAATAGTTTCTCACTAGAAAAACCCTAACTACTTGTGGTCCCATCATTAATGAGCACTAACAACCAAGTGGGACTTATTTAATAAATATGACCCTTTTACATAGAGTAACGACACACCAATTACCTAATGAACCTTTTTAAAAGAATATTAGTTCAACAATATATCTATATAGAAACAACATATAGTGATATCCCTTACTATATTTTTAAGATTAATTTCTAATGTACAAAAATGAAAATCTTTATCTATTTTTAAAAGCTCAATGGTATGATACACAAAAATAATATTATTATCAATTTGTTTATGTTAAATGCTAATTTAATAATATTTTTTTCCAATTTTTTTGTGAATAAATCTAAGATATTTTTATTACATTCATCTTAAATTCGAATTCATCAAGCACGAGACGAATCAAATTTATTAAGGTGTATTTTTTTTTTCATCATTTCATTCCATGCATTAATTCATAATTTGCTAGATCTGAGTTACATATAATGTTAACGTGACAACAACTATAGAACACCTCACTACTCTCCATGGAAACATCTTTAATCATAAAATTAACCAAATATTCAATAACATAATTGAATCAAAATCTTAAACTTATTAAAAATTGAATTAATTTTTTTATATTATAAATAAAAATAATTAAAAAAAACCACACTTATCAAATATAAATTGAATATAAAAACAAATAAAAAATTGCTTTACTATAAAAACATTTAAAAAAACAAACATATAAAAAAAATTGTTTTTTAGTCCCTGCCGAAGGCACAGAGTGACTATAGCAATCGATAATTCGTTGACTTCATATTAATTTGTCATTTGACTATAAATTTTCACATCATCTGTATTGTTCATACTATAGAAGTAAAAACATTATTATATATATATATATATATATATATGTCATCGTCTCATTGGATAATATATTCGGGGTCTTATTCCCAGCTTCGCTATTGCCAATGTTGTAAATGTGTAGATATCCAAATTTTTGAGCTTAGACGCTCCTTTTTAATTTTTAATACAGTCTTATTGAAATGTTTACAAACCGAAAGTTCTGAGCATGGACACTGTTTTTTATTAATGTATTTGTCCTATTATTATTATTCCTTTGTATTTGTATTGAAATGTTTGCATACTGAAGGTTTAGATCACTGACACTTTTTTTGAGGTGCTTGAATAGGCCTGGAAACTTAAATGTTTACATGGCGTGAGGTTCTGAATCAGGACTGACAAATTAAATGTTTTCATACCGCGAGACCCTTAGACATCCTGACAGCCTTAAATGTTTACCTAAATAGGCTTCTTGTAGTACATTTTTCCTCAAAATTTTCCATACAATGTTGTAGTGAATTTGGACAATATTGTTGTCCACCACCAGTTGAATAGGCATTGTATGTTTCATACTTATTCTAGGCTTGGAATGCAATTTTGTCATTGTTGAAGATACATACATTGTTTACTGGTTCGGTGGGTGCTTCTTCTTCGTTGGTTCGTTGGTTGCTACTTGTTGTTGTTTGGTTCGAATTTGCAAGGTTGGGGTCCTGCATTCACAATTGGATCTATTTTTTTTTTTTTTTTTACTTTGCAGGGTCTAGGTGCTGCACCCACAATTCGACTTGCGCTTCTGCTGTTCATCATTTCGGAGTAAGTTTCCATGCCATAATTTCATTTTCTATTCCTTCTTTGTTGTTCAGTGTTTGCAGTTTAAAAGTAAGAATGTTTGCTTATTTCTACTGGCATGCTTGTCATATGTTTATGGTTCCTTCTGTGCTTCGGCTGCAGCTTGGTAATCGTTTGATATACATATGTTGTTTACTGGTTCGGTGGTTGTTGCTTGTTCACTGGTTCGTTGGTTTGTTAGTTGTTGGTTGTTGTTGTTTGGCTCAAGTTTATGAGTTTGAGGCTCTGGGGCTGCAGTTGGGCTTGTTCGTTCTTTCTCGTTGGTTTGGTGATTGATGTTTTCTTTTGTTTACTTTGGCTTTGCAGGGTTAGGGTCCTGCACTGACAGTTGGAGTTGTTGTTGTTTTTTTTTTTTGGGTGCTTTGTGGTGTTCAGATCCTACACCTACGAGTGGACTTGCGGTTGTATTGTTTTCCGTGTCTAGCAAAGTTGAGATTTGGCACCTGTTCCGTGCTCGCCTGTTCTGCTGTAAAATTTTGTTGATACTTCAGTGTTGACATGATATAAAATAGTGGCATAAGAAATAATTGGACAACTACATGTGCAATTCCAATATCCGTTGTTTTTTTGTTAAAATAAAACATGTGAAAAACACACTTATTAACCATATATGGTGAAATGTGCCCATATCACAATACATCTTATTTATCCTCTACACAGGCTAGTGTGACCACGATACAATTTGTCTTTTATTTGAGATATGATATGTACACCAAATATAGTGCAAAATTATATTTCCATGTCTAGAAGCATATCTGGATACTTTGCCATAGAAAACCAAAATCATTTAGCTATGGCCATGAAATTTCTTAATATTTTGTGGCTTGTAATATATTTTGGGTAGGAAAAAACTTTATATATTTACAACCATGGATGGAGAAAAGAAAAGATTCATGTTTCTAACTATCTTTTATTCTATTTGTTGATTTTCATTTACTATATGTACATATTACTTGTTCTCCGCTGCATACCATCTTCCATTCATGTTCATTGTATTTTGTGCGTTCCCACATTCAAAAAAACAGAATAGCTGGAGAAAACGAAGGAGTCTTAACTGCAGCGGTGGAAGAGGAGATACAAAGGTACATGCTTGTAATGTTATTTCATATTCCGTTTTTTTGTATTTCATTTATTTTCTATATATGTGTTCACCTAGTTTATTGTATTTATATATTGCGTACCTTCCTACATAATAACTTATCTTCATTACATGTCTTCCTGCATACTAACTTCCTTCATGTCCATTGTATTTTTCCTGCATTGCTACATTTAAACAAACAAAGTGGCTAGAGAGGACGATGGACTCTTTGGCACGAATGTAGAGGAGGAGTTATAGAGGTACATACATGTAGTCTTATTTCATATTCCAATGTTTAGTATTTCATTTATTGTTTATGTATTTTTTCTACTTGTTGGCACAGGGGTAGACCCAAGGTTCAATGCTACAACAACGCACCAACAAAACCCTAATTATTGGCCCTTTCGACAACACCTGCGAAGCAGATGATGTCTCACCCGAGGTAGAGGCAGGGGTGGTTGCAGGACTCAGGTGTCTGCAACCTTAGCTGGGACATAGATCTATGATTATAATACTTAATAGATCATTTAGCACTGTCAGTTCATCATTATTTACCCAATGTTTACTCCACAAATAAAACAGAGCATCGCAACATTCACCTAGATCTAACGTATTTAAGCACTTAACATAACTAAATGGACCAGATCTAGTAGATTCAAGCACTAAGCACATCCATCTATATCAGATCTAGCATCCAGATTCATCATAAGAAAAAAGCATAAATAGATCTATCTAATCATCTCAAAGCACTTAGCAAATAACACATAAATACATTAGAACATCGCACAGAGCAGAATAACACAGTATTTACACGGTTCACCCCCACCCTGGGGCTACGTACACCAACTCTTCTTCTTTATTAGCTTCTTCAATAGGTTACATGTATAGAGCCTTAGAACCCTACTACTCATAGGACATAAGATCTGTGCAACTTGCTAGATCCTTCTTCCTTGCGTTACAACACAAATCCCTTCACAATCTATCACAACCACTTGCACTCAACTCTGCAAGTCTCTCATAGTATGCACAAAGAACTTACAAGCCAGATTTTCACTTAGCACAACATCACATAGATTCCTTCTTCCTTCTATTGCCTAGAAATAGATATATACATACAAAATAGGCCTAACCATGGGTAACCCCATGGGTCGACATTCCATTCCCATTACATAATCCCAAAACCCTAAAAGGACCCAAAAAGGGGTTGAGATCCCATGATCTCTGCTTCATCTTACGCTCCACCTTCGACAGGTTGTCGAAGTCCAAAATGGTAAAAATTGACCAAGAATATACCAAAACTTGGTCAAGGGACAACAGGCCCCCAACACTCACCTGTGACTCGTCCTAAGTCACTCTGGTCTGACTAGTTCTACTTCGAACGCCTCGAGCTTGGCTCGATCTGCTGCTGTGCTACGACCTCCTATTTAGTGAATGCTTGAATGATTGCATCATTGATAGGTCCCTCTAGATGTTGTTCAACTGTAGTGGCAACCTTCTCTAACTCTGCTCCTTGGCCTTCTACCTCTGTAAACAACTGATAGGCCTTATCTTGTACATGTTTGAGCCTCTGAGTTACCTCCATAACTCTTCTCTGGATAGAGTGGATCTATTGTTGGGATGTCTACTGTTCTTGGGATCTCTTCATTCTTTCCACAACTGACAAGGGCTTCAACTACGGATGTATCTTTTCGTCTTGGTACTTTTCCTCTTGGAGCTACAACTCTAGTGCTTTCAGTTCTGGGTTCTCCATGAATTGTTCATAGGTCTAGGCACTGTGAACAGTGAGTTTCTTACATTTCCGGGTAAGAGCCTTTATCCTTTCAACTGCACTCCGGGTGGTTTCTTCTCGTTGGTCTCTTACATCTTGTGGGGTCTCAGGTACTGTGTGCAGTTCCAAATCCATGATGTGTTGCTGTAGCTGCTGGATCACTTCTTCAAGTTGCGCTACTTGCTGTGGAACTTGCTCTTCAGCCTATACTTCTATGACTATCATAGAGAGAAGTGCTCTGTTGACCATTTCCTTTACTTCGAGTTTCTTCGCAATTAACTGTTCCTTTTCCTGCTGCAACTATTCATTTTCTTCATCAAACTTCACTTGGAGAGCAAGATTTTCCCATTCTGCAGCACTGCATTGCTCTATAAGGAATCCCTGTACTTGTGACAAAGCCTGGGTGACTTGCTCTGTTTCTTCTTTCGCTCGTCGAAGACGAGTTTTGAATGTATCATCTAGGAGGTGGAGTTGATCTAGCTCATATCCCAATTTTGGTTCTCCCGATGCAGTGGAGACTGCGCGACGAGACTGTAGGGCCTGCTGTACCCCTCGGAGTTTAGTCTCAATTCGATCATACATATATTCTTGCTTTGCTTCTTGTTTCTCTTCTATTTCCAGCAAAGCATCATTCAGGGATGCTACTAGGAAGTCAAAGTCATCAGAGGTGAGGATGGTTTGCATATTGGTCATGGTGGCCTTCGATTTCTTTCGGGAGGAAGGTTTCGGTGGTGAACCTTTCCTCCTCTTCAAGGGATCAACCTTGTCACCCTATTGTTGTTCAACCTCTTTGTCATTCAACTCTTCACCATAACCTCCTTGCTCCAGTGAGATGGAATTAGTCTTCATGGATGCACTGTCTAAATCCTGAACCTCTTCAGTCTTCTTTGTCCTTCTAGGTCCGGGTGTATCCTGCACATTTTCTGGGTTGTCGATGTCGAATATCTCCGCAGGGTCTGCTAGAATGAGGAGGTTTGCTGACCAGGCCTTGGTGATCTCCTCCAAGTCCTCCTCCATTAGCTTATAGTAGGATTGGAGTTGTTTCTTGTGTTCATGAGTGCGCGTTGTGATGTAAACAAAATGTTGGTCTGTGTTGAACTTCATCAAGGGCCTGAATCAATGTAGAGTGTTCGGAGTGATGCGAGGCTCAGACTGGATGGATGTCTTTAGCTGGTTGTAATAGGTATGAAATGCAACATTGGACTACCACTATTTATTCATATCACTTGAATACCACAGTGTACTGAACTTTGCGACCAATGGTTCGAAAGGATCGATGTCCGAGAAGGTCGCACCTTCTGTCATCTCCCAGGCAATAAAAGCGATCAGGATCAATAGCCAACTGAAATGAAATTCGTACCCTTGATCCTGGGCTTATCTGTAGTCGAGTTCTAATTGGTTCACCAGGTACTTTTCCCAGTTCATCTGAAGTCCTTCTGCACATTCCCTGTGAGGTCGACTATAAAACCGATGACTTGGGTAGGTCAGTTCTTCTGTACTAATTTTCCTGCAATCAACTGATAGGTGAGGCACACTGCACTGATTTAGATAGAAGCTAACTTGTAGCCTCATGTTCCCTTCTCAACATAGCCATAAGTGTCCTTGATCCACTGTGATAGAGCATGATCCATGGATTTTCTAGGGTAAAAGTCTTGTGGATCGGGTCCTTGCATACTCAACCTCGTGATTTGATGGATTAGCGTCAGATAAACTATTATGCGATAATTTAGCGACAAATGACCACCATGGTAACAATACAGAAATATCTTGACACATGCATTTACCTCCTGGTGTCGTCTGAAGTGAGGGATCTTCATGACATTGAGGAGTGTGGACTATGCGAGGTTCATAGTCCATGACTGGGGGATTATCTTCTAATTTTTCCCTTTGGTTCTAGTGAGGTACTTATGTGAGGCGAGCATGTTATAGGCTTTGCGATCTCCCAGGTTGAATTTACTAAACTTCAACGCTGCAATCTTATCTTGGTTTGCTCGAACTGCACATAACCCCTTCGGGAGGTACACAGTGACCAAAGTGTAGTCGAAATCTCTGGTCACACTGTCTCGATTTATCGTGCCGCTCAGAGGTGGTAGATAGGAAGATAAGATGGCCGATATCAATTTAGCATTGACTATATCATCTCTGTGCTTGGTTCTCTTTTCATCGGATGGCCGGGATGGTTCGGCTCCGCAAGCAGTGGATAGAGAGGCTAGCAGTCCTCTTGTGGATGATGCTTGTATACCTGTGGACATCGACATGACTTTGTCAGTCATGAGGTCGATCATAACTTACTCAACATATTACTTGTAGCACTCAACTCGTTCAACATACATGCTCAGGGTTAACAAGCTCAGGTTCGGGGGTAACTCAGACACAATAACGAGATAAAAATCACGATGATCACTGTATAAACTCAACTTATTCTGCGGGCTCAAATTCTCAATTGGAAAAAAGTGTTCTCGGTGCATGGTGCGGTGGGATAAATAGGTAACTCGGCAACGTGTCGCTTGCAATGGGTATGAAGCCTTCATTAACTCAGTTCTATCCGTTATGGCGTAGTCCCAATGGTCAGATGGAAAGCTGTCTCTCCATAAATATCTTTCTGCCCATTCGGAGTGTTGGTCTAACGGTTATAATGTCCCCAACAACTATATTGCTTCGCTATGGCGAAGTGCCATGCATCACTGTTATGATATCTTGACAAAGCTCCAATATTGCAAATTTTTCTTCTACGAGGTTCCCTCTAGAATCTTCTGCAGCTTGTCAATCTTAGCTTTATTTTTACTTAGCTTTCTAGCCTTCTTTCCAGTGAGTTTCGTCTCGGTATTACTTTTCCCATTCTGATTCTTATCTTCTTTTGACATGGTGACTTCACGTGGTTGAAATTATTTCAAGGGTAATAACCTTTCTTTATCCAGGATAAATGTTTCAGCCTTCTATGGTTCGTCTAATGTTCTTGCAACTTCGACATCTATGTTGCTGTTTCGAAATGGCTGTGATATGTTCTTCTGTTCTTCAATCAAGTGTGCGGTCCTTCTAGTCATAAATTCTTTTAACTCTTGTTTCTGTTGTTCTAAAATTTATTCTTCTTCTTGCCTTCTAGCCTGATCTCTTTCAATCCAAGGTTTTAATAGTAACATGGTAAATGGGGCACTGTTCTGAATACATTTAATAATCTCAAAATATTCCTTTGTTGAAGTTCCATTAGAATTCATAGATAGTTTGGTAAGTCTCCCACAGAGGGTTATCAATTTTCCTCTAAATAACCCTATTCCTCCCAATGAGGGAATCATAGCAGGCTTTCCTAAAAGTTCCCAAGTTATTTTTTTCATAATATTCACCTATGTTTCCTCATCCAGAACACAGTCAACGTTGAAGTCTCCTATTCTTGCTTCAAGGCATTCTTTTTCTTTGAAAATCTATGATAAGCTGACATGTCGGTGATCATTTAGGGTTTCTTTCATTTGTAGTAATATAGTCTCTGATTCTTTCTGGGGTTCCATTATAACCTTAGTTTCTTGGCCTTTCTTAGGGTCTACTTGTTCCATATTCATTTTTTAAATATTAGAAATCATTCTAGGGAAATCCAAAACTTCATGGTCGAGAGATTTACAACAAATACAACTAGGTCTTCTCGCAGGGCATGACTTAGCAAGACGTCTGGGTTTCCTGCAACTATAATAGAGGGTTAATCTTCCCTTTCACTTAAATGATCCTCATCCTTTCCTGTACTGTGCACTAGGATCATGGTAGCTAACCTGCAAAAAATTCTTTCTGGGATCCTACATACACTTATTAGTCCAAACATTCTTTCTATGAATAGGTATAACATATTTTTCACTATTTAGATTAGATCTATTCATATTAAATCTTCTTTTATCTATTAATACCCTAGTTTTCAAGCTAGGATAAAATCTATCAAACATACCTGGATTCATACTTTTGAAATAAAAATTTCCACTAATCTTACTTCTACAAAGCACAAAGCTTTCAGATCTAGAACTTTTTCACTATTCTTACCTTTCTTAGAGCACAGAGCTTTCAAATCTTACCTCTTTTCTTTAGATCATACTTCTTTCTTTAGTAAAGAGATTTATAAATCAAGTAGAATATTGCGCACTAGGGAAATAGATCTACACATAGAGCTTCCACAATTTCAGGTCAGATCTTTGCACAAAGCTTCTTCTTCCTCAGTTCCCAACAATCATAGTTTTAGGTCCCGACAACAGAACCATTTGTTGGAACAGGGGTAGACCCAGGGTTCAACGCTACAACAATGCACCAAAAAACACCTAACTACCGACCCTTTTGGCAACACCTGCGAAGCAAATGAAGTCTCACCCAAGGTAGAGGCAGGGGTGGTTGCAGGACTCAAGTGTCTGCAACCTTAGCTGGGACACAGATCTGTGATTATAATACTTAATATATCATTTAGCACTGTCAGTTCATCATTATTTACCCAATGTCTACTCCATAGATAAAATAGAGCATCGCAACATTCACCCAAATCTAATGTATTTAAGAACTTAGCATAAATAAATGGACCAGATCTAGTAGATTCAAGCACTAAGCACATCCATCTATATCAGATCTAGCATCTAGATTCATCATAAGCACAAAGCATAAATAAATCTATCTAATCATCTCAAAGCACTTATCAAATAACACATAAATACATCAGAACATCACACAGAGAAGAATAACACAATATTTATGTGGTTCACCCCCACCCTGGGGCTACATCCACCAAATCTTCTTCTTTATTAGCTTCTTCAATAGGTTACATTCACATAGCCTTAGAACCCTACTATGCATAGGACAAAAGATATGCTCATCTCACTAGAAATTTCTTCCTTGCATTACATCACAAAGCCCTTCACAATCTATCACAACCACATGCACTCATCTTTGCAAGTCTCTCACAGTATGCACAAAGCACTTACAAGCTGGACATGCACTTAGCACAACATCACATAGATTCCTTCTTCTTTCTATTGCCTATACATCTATATATACATACAAAATAGGCCTAACCATGGGTAAACTCGTGGGCCGACATCCCATTCCCATTACATAATCCCAAAACCCTAAAAGGACCCAAAAAGGGGCTGAGATCCCGTGATCTCTGCTTCGTCTTTCACTCTGCCTTCAACAGGCTATCTAAGTCCAAAATGGTCAAACTTGACCAAGAATCTCCCAAAACTTGGTCAAGGGCCAACACTACTTATTCTATTGCTTTGCACCTGTTTTACTGTATGTATATACTACGTATCTTTCTGCTTATTCTCATGTGAATCGTATTCTCTTTGTTGCCACATTGAAATAGATAGAACTGTATTTCTTTCTTTTACATGTCTTTCTGCATACTAACTTGCCTTCATGTCTATTGTATATTCAACGTTGATACCTTGGAAGAAACAAATTGGTTGGACATGAAGATGAATTCTTATATGCAACAACAGAGGGGTCTGTGGTACAATCTTCGAAAAGGTATACCAAATGTGCTAGTAAATTAAACATACAAAATGGGTG
>JZKD02S1890826.1:6343-21556 GCA_000966675.3 Picea glauca
CACAACCCATCCAAAATGAGCACGAGAATGTATGGACATTGTATTTGTGCATGCCCAATATTTCTATCCAATCAAGAACGAGAGTATATAGACCATGTGTTTGCGGATGCCCAATATTGCATGACAAACAAACATATACATATTTGAAAGCTTTGCTTTTGTGTTTTCACACAAAAACCATGTTATAAATTTCTACCAAAAAACAAAACAAACATATTTTAAATATTGATGTTTTTTTTTAATCTAAAAACACCAGGTATTCTATTATATTCACAAAAATGTACAATTGGGCTAGGGGGTCTTGTCAAAAAATGGAAACCAAGTCCGTGCCTTGGCCACAAGTCACAATTATCCATCATCAAACCAAAAGTAAAGGCAAGTGTAGACCCATAAAGAGTTAAGTCTAGAAAAACAATATCCACCATCCGTGGTGTAACAAGAAACCCCCATACCAGCCGAGCTAATAACTTGAGACCCTACACTAGAAACATGGCTACTAGTCGACTACCCTCGTTAATGGGTTACTAGTCGACTAGTAACCAGAGAGCCACAAACCCATTAACGAGGCACATCTGCCATAATCATCTTGTTGCCTAGCTTGGCGTCGTAGTAGCTACCAGGATCCTCCGGCTGTATTTTCTCTTCATTGACATCAATTGGGTAGCTAGTCGAGCTAGGCTTGCTAAGAGAGCCCATATTTTCCATCTGTTCTCCGGGTTCCCGAGTAGCCAGAGAAACCCTGAACTTGATGCCAAACTAAGATTTGAAAAACAACTCAAATTCTCCTTCTAGAATGCGAAGAGTGTGGAGTATATCTGACTACTCGTTCCTTGTCTGCTGTAGTGCTTGGCCAACCATGGATTTCATTATCTAGTAGGTTTATGCAATTTTGAAATATTTGTTGTCCCTAATCTTGGAGTAGAATGGATCATCTACCCAACCCTTGACTTCCTCCAGGACTTGTCTATCTGACAATTCCTCCCTCTGCTCCCGGACCCGTCCTTCGACCTCTTTCATGGCTCTCTTCTCCTCCTTCGAGCACAATTCAACAAAGTGGTTTCCAATAGCCCATGCGTCTCTTGTTGTCTACGTGTTGGCTGCAGGACTTCTGGAGGTGGAGGTTTCTCTATCATACCTCCCACTCGATTGATTTTTTCCACCTCTGCTCTTCAAGTGTGTCATCGAAATCTTGAACCAATCGAAGACATAGCTCCCCACACCACTTCCAATAACCAAAACCGTCACAATTTCCACACCAGAAGGCCCTGAGTCCGAACCAAGAAACTTTCTCGTCGCCTATGGGGTCTTGCAGGCACTAGCTGCATTTGCTGGTGTGCTCTTAAAATTCGTCATCCTGTGAGCTATGTTACCGTTGATCTCAATCATGAAAAAATGACTCGTACCTACTTCCCACTTACAACAATGAACCTTGGTACGACTCCAATCTCCTTCCCGATGCTTCAACATGATCATGCATGAGAACTGTATACTAGTTTCTTACCGCTCCTCATTTTCACGTTGAATACTCATATCTATTGAAACATCCTCACCATCACGTTAAAACATCACTTTATCACATGCCATCTGCCCGTTGTCCTTGTCATGTGGCATGTTCATGTTGCTCATCGTGTCGGACCACAACCGCTCCACGTGGGCTCGCATTATCCCGCTGGTGTCCACCTCATCTGGGATTAAATATTGATGTTTAGAAAAGTAGTAGGTGGTGCATATATGCACATATGGATTTAGTAACTTCTAAAATCTATATTATATGCATTCTACAGATATATAGATTTCATATATGCACTTTAATCGATTAAAAAACAAATAATTTCTAATTTTTCTATAATTTTAAAAATCTCTATAATAATAATAATAATAATAATAATAATAGTAATCTAATTTTAAGGTCACTACCAAGCTAGACACAAATTTGATGTATGAGACCCCCTTGTTTGTAGGACAAGGGACCCCCTCCATGCAACAAAACGATTTAAACCTGTGATCGCCTAAGAGTAAACTCATTTTCTTAACCATTAGGACCACTCAAACAAACATACTTGCACTACTCTTTCCATATACTATAATATGAAGCAATTAATTTCTAAATTTTTATAATTTTTAAAATCTCTATTATATACATTCTATACTATGAAGAAGCAATTTGCATTTTAGTTAAGATAGACAATTTCAATAATTATTGTTTTATGCTTATATATGTTAGCATATCTTTATGTCATTATAATTTATGCTGACAACTTCTTTATTTTCCATATATTGTAATATGAAGTAGTTCACATTTTAGTAATGACATAACATTGAGTAGGCAATTTTATAATAAGTGCTTTTATGTTGACATATGTTTACTATACTTTTTTGCATTTATAATGTACGCAATTATATAACGATTGCTTTTATGTTGATATATGTTTACTATATTTGTATGCACTTATAATGTATGCCTTACAATTTTATTTGTGATATTATAATTTACGGTTAAATGCTTTAATTTAGTTTTTTAATTGTGTAGTAAAATTTTAATGGTTTGGTTTTGATATTTGTAAATATTATTATTAAATTTTTTATTGACCAAAAGATATAGGATCAAAAACTAATTATTTTTATATTTCTTTGATCATGGGTATCTTCATTATCATCTTTAAAATAAGATAATAACTTATAGATCATACTTCTAGTTATATAATTTATCCTAAAATATATATCAAGTTTTTGAGTTTACTAGATTTACACTTTATTTTTTTTTTCAAAAGTTACAATCTTTTCACCTAGTTATTGTAAGAGGTCACTATCAAAATAGTGAACCAACTTTAAATAATATCATTTTAATTGTAATATCTTTATGATTTCAATTAACAATTAATATGAAAAGTTATGTCAACTTACTTAGACATTCCCATTCACCTGCTTAAGAGATATACTGATATTAAATATGAAATGATTTTTTTTGGTCAGATGACATCTGCACAAAATCACTATTTTTTGTTGTTTAAAATCCATTTTTGAATGCATAAATGGATTAACATGCTAGCCACGAGGCACTCGGATTATTTAGAAATAATCACTCAAACCCGTGGATCTAACAATTTCACACCCACGAAATCACTATTTTTTGTTGTTTAAAATCCATTTTTGAATGCATAAATGGATTAACATGCTCAAAAACCCGACACTAGGATTATTTAGAAATAATCACTCAAACCTGTGGATCTAACAATTTCACACCCACGAAATCACTATTTTTTGTTGTTTAAAATTCATTTTTGAATGCAGAAATGGATTAACATGCTCAAAAACCCACGAGACAAGATTATTTAGAAATAATCACTCAAACCTGTGGATCTAACAATTTCACACCAAACTTATAGAACCCCCTAAAAATATTAATTTCTTAAAAAGTTTAAACAATATTATATTATATTTATGCTTAAGAAATATATAATAACTATAATAATATACATAAATGCTTAAGAAATATATAATAATATACATTTATTTGATGTATATACATAAAGAAAGAATGAGAGAAAAATGTTTATTGTTAGCTCGTAGGAAAGAATCAAACTCGTAGAACGTGATACTCGTAGATTTTGAAAATAGAGTTGGGAAAGAGTGATGAAGGTGTGCAAAAATTTGGAATCGAGCACCGTTTTCCAACCTACTTTCCTAGTTAAACCATTATTCCACCGTTTACTTCGCCTTGACTCCAAAATGGTGTGATTGGTGTTTGAAAGATCTCAAAAGTTGAAAGAGACTTCGTGGGATCCAATCTCAATTTACAAATTTGATGATTTTTTACTGGAAATCTGATGTAATTTTACTGTTTTTCATTTGCCAAATCGCTGGAGTGAACTGAAGCTTACCCCAGTTCCATTTTAGCCCACGTGGGGCTTAAAGAGAAGAGTTAGCCCCTTTTTCTTCCGAGGTTTTCAAGAGGAATCGCTTCATTTCTCCATCACGGAACAGCCCGCTCTCCCTAAATGTCAGAGTGGTTAAAACTGTAGTTACCCTTAATGGTCTTATAAATAAATTCACATATTCATTTATTGAATGAATCTAAATTCATCATCTACAGAAGCAGTAGAAGATAAAAAATGGCGAAGAAGCAGGCAGGGAAGAGCAAAGATAGCACTGTGAATGACAGTGGAAGTGGAAATGAGACGAAGAAACCCGCCGGTTCGAAGGAGGATGGGAGTATTCATTCCCCTGTGGTCGCATACGCCTCCATGCTCGGCCTTCTCTCATCTTGTCCTCCATTCGTCATATTCCTGTAAGCCAGTTTTTTTTTTCCCTAGATCTCTGCATTTTATCGCATTCCATCGTTAAACTCTGTATTCTGCCGATTATTTTACAGGCATTATTTTTTGTTTGTTCTGGTACCCTAGATATTTGGCATGAATAACGAGACATTTAAGCAAATTTTTGATTTGATTTTGCATGAAATGTGCTTGAGCGCTGAATAATCTGTTGCCTCACATATACATGAATAGAGTTTAGAAATATCTATAGGTTATCGGATTAGGCTTGAAGCTTACGCCAAATCAAGAAGGATTCGAAGCGTCGAGCTTGAAACTTACGCCAAATCTAGAAGGAGTCGAAGCTCAAGCTTGAAGCTTACGCGAAATGAAGAAGGATTCGAAGCTTTAAGCTTGAAGCTTCTCCAAATCAAGAAGGATTCGAAGCTTTAAGCTTGAAGCTACGCGAATTCAAGAAGGATTCAAAGCTTTAAGCTTGATGCTTCTCCAAATCAAGAAGGATTCGAAGCTTTAAGCTTGAAGCTTACGCCAAATCTAGAAGGTTTCGGAGCTTTAGGCTTGAAGCTTACGCTAAATCTAGAAGGATTCGAAGCTTTAGTTCAGGGTATTTGTCCCGGATCTTGTTTCAGTTAAAGGAGCTTCACACAGGTCCGTGGTTTTCCAGTAGGGTAAGGGCTATGCTACATTGTAGATCAAATAGTTTAAATTTAGATTACCGGCTAATCCTTAAATTTGGATTTGTCACGATTGCAATCCGTTGGGGAATTTTGCGAAGGCTAAGGTCAACTGAATTGAATTAACTTTAAGCGAAATTTTGGAATGAACTTTATTTCATATTGGCAGAAAATACCTAAACGAATTTATCTAAGAAAATCCAACATTGCTTACTGGCTATAATTTCAATCTTGAAAGTTGATTATCACTTAAATGCGAGTCGCAGTGCAATTATGAAAAGATCCCTCACAAACCAATGTGAAAGAAAAAAGATCCATCCACACCACTTGATGAGCTACGGGTGTGGAGCAGCCTTTAGGTTCTTCCTTATCTTTACCATCTGCTTCTCCATTTTCCGGAGTAGATCTGGTCCAACTACTACGCGGTCTGCTGGGTTATCCCAAATCCCAATTCACTGGTGTGTTGCACTTTCTACCATAAAGTGTTTCAAATGGGCTTATCCTTAAGGATGCTTGATACCCATTGTTGTAAGCAAACTTTACCAAATGAAGGTAATCTTCCCACTTGGATGGCTTATCCATGACATACATCCTCAACATGTCTTCAATCACCTGATTTACTCTCTCCGTTTGACCATTTGTCTCAGGGTGATATGTTGTGTTGAAACTCAGACTTGTTCCAAATCTGTTGAATAACCCTTTCCAAAAGTTCGAAGTGAACTTGGAATCTCTATCAGACACAATTTTCTTAGGAACACCATGCAACTTAGCAACTTCGTGCATGTATATCTCACCAATGTCGGCTGCCTTATGTGCTGACTTCACTGGAATAAAATGGGCAGCTTTAGTAAGCTTGTCCACCACCACCATAATAGAATCATGGTGCTTAGCAGTTCTAGGAAACTTAGTTATGAAGTCCATGGTCACTTCCCACTTCCATTCAGGAATGGGCAAGGCTTGCAACAAACCAGTTGGATGTCTGTTCTCAGCCTTGACCTTTTGATATTCGATACATCTCGCAATAAAATCGACAACTTCCTTTTTCATACCTAGCCACAAGTATTTCTTCTTGACCGCGACAATGGTCTTCTGGTAACCTGGATGTCCAACATAAGGAACCTTATGCATCTCTGACAAAATCAGGGTCTTCAACTCTTGATCATTTGGCACATAGACTCTGCGTCTATACATGAGGATCCCATCCTCTCTTATCTCATAGCCTTCCAACTTTTGCTGCGATATACCTTGCTGTAAAGTCACACTTATATCCATACAGCGCATATCAGATTTGGCAACCTCCAAAATTCTGTCACGCAAATCTGTCTGGTACATGCTAATGGTTGTAGCATGCATTTCATGCACCCTTCTGCTGAGTGCGTCAACCACCTTGTTCTCTTTTCCCCTGATATGCTTTATGTCAAAGTCATACTCATTGAGGTACTCTAACCACCTGCTTTGTCTGGCATTCAAACTTGGCTGTCCAAGCAAATACTTCAGACCACAATGGTCTGTTCTCAGCTCAAATCTCTCACCCATAAGATAATGTTGCCACATCTTCAAAGCATGCACTATGGTTGCTAATTCCAGGTCATGCATAGCATAGAGCCTTTCATGCTCTTTCAACTTCCTTGATTCATAACATACCACCCGTCCATTCTGACTCAGGACTCCACCTAGTCCTTCCTTGCATACATCTATGCACACAACAAAGTCTGCTTTAGGATCAACAATCCTCAAAATTGGCGCACTTGTTAACAAACTCTTCAAGTGCTGAACACTCCTTGCTCAATCCGGGGTCCACTCAAATCGTGCACCTTTCTTTTGCAGTGATGTGCAATATGTGAAAATCCTTCAATAAACCTTCTGTAGTACCCTACCAGTCCCATAAAGGATTTCACTTCTGCGACATTTCTTGGTGTTGTCCATTCCTCAATGGCTTTTATCTTCGTTGGGTCCACAATTATTCCTTCTTTTGAAATAATATGACCCAAGCAGTGAATCTGTCGTTGATAAAATGAACACTTGCTCAACATTGCATAAAGCTGATGCTCCCTCAAAACTTGCAACACCATCCTCAAGTGTTGCTTGTGCTCTTCTTCAGACTTTGAGTAAATAAGAATGTCATCCAGAAATAAAATGACAAACTTATCTAACTACTCTCTGAACACTCCATTCATTAAACACATGAAGACAACTGATGCATTTGATAACCCAAATGGCACCACTGTAAACTCATAATCACCATACCTTGTTTTGAAGGCAGTGTTACTGATGTCTTCCTTTTTTATTCTCACTTGGTGATATCCATATCTAAGGTCTATCTTGGAAAATATCCGAGTGCCTCTCAGTTGATCAAACATGTCATCCATCCTTGGCAATGGATACTTGTTCTTCATTGTTACCTAGTTTAATTGCTTGAAGTCGATACAAAGTCTCAGTGTATCATCCTTCTTTTTCATGAATAAAACTGGCACACCCTGAGGTGACACACTTGGGCGTATATACCCCTTCTTCAGAATTTCTTCAAGTTGCATCTGCAACTCCTTCAGTTCTGGCATACTCATCCTGTAAGGAGTCTTGGATACAGGTGCTGCTCTAGGCATCAGATTAACAGAGAAGTCAATATCTCGTTTTGGAGACAATACCGATATCTCTTTAGAGACATCCTCGTACTCTTTCAGTACTGCACAGTCTTCCACACTTGACACTTTATCCTTAGATGCTTCTTCCATGTACGTTGTGAATATTTGACATTCTTTCCTGTAACTTTTCTTCAACTGCAATGCTGAAATTTTCCTGATAGTCACAGCGCTTGGAATTCCTTGAACTGATCTCAAATTTCCTTGCTCATCCAAGCAAGTAAATGCCTTATTGTAACAATCCAGGACAACATGGTGCTCGTCCAACCAATCCATACCAATGAGGCAATCATATGAGCCCAAAGGTATAACATTCAAATTAGTCTTTGTGCACAATCCATTCATCTCCATTGGACATGCCTTAACCATATCATTAATTTTCCTTTTTGCTCTTGTAGCTAACTGCACCAACCAAGGTTTCCCAAGCTTGCTTCTCGACAGATGAAATCTTTCCACCATCTTAGGATCTAGATAACTATGACTAGCTTATGAGTCAATTGAAATAGCAATAGGTTTGTCATTAATCTTACCTTCCACCTCGATCATGTGCGACTGAAACTCAACTTGCTTGTAATCCAACGTGACATAAATCCTTGGCACATTTATACCCATGTCCTCCACTGTCGCAGCTTGCTGCACACTGTGCACAGTCCTTGCTTTATCACCTCTTTGAGGGCAATCTTTGCACATATGATTTCCGCCACAACCCCAACATTGCATAGGTTGTTGCCATGACTTTTGTCCCACTGTCTTTGACATTCTGGGCTCTTGGAGAGTCGTCTGTCCTTGCGCAGTGTTCTTGAAGAATGATGGCTTAGCCCTCTTCTTCCTCTATTCCACTCTGATTTTCATCTTATCTTCCCAAGCCTTTTGGAAAGTCAACCTTCCTCTTTGCTGCTGATATAGACACTTAGCGTGCCTTATGGTTTCTTCCAACGTCTTAGGGTCATCGTACTGTATCTTGTCACTAATAAATGAGGGTAGCCCACTCAGATACTTCTGAATCCTCACTTGTTCATCCTTGATAAAAGATACATATTTCAGCAGCTCTAAGAATTTCCTTTCATACTCATCAATCGTCATATTCCCAAGCTTGAGTTCGAAGAACTCCTTCATCTTCCTATTATAATACCATTTGGTTCAATATTTCTTTTGGAAATACCTCTTGAACTTTCTCTAAGTCACTTTCTTCTTGTCAATATGCTGCACTTGCACATATTGATCCCACCACATCGATGCCTTTCCTTTTAAGTGATAAATAACAATTCTCCCTTCTGCTTGCACACAATAATTATGCAGCTGGAAGTACTTCCTCATACCCAAGAACCAGGTCTTCGCATCTTCATCCTTCTTGTGCTCGTCGTCAAAGGTAGGAGGCTTGATCTTATTCATTTCTCCTTGTAGCTTGCCCACCCCAGTCCTTTTATGCTTTCTGACAAGAGATGGACTTGAACTACTATGCACTTTCCTGGAAGAATGCTTACTCGCAACTCTTTCTTCTCTTCTTTTCTCATCACGAGACTTGCGACTTCTTGACCTAGTCGACTTTGTCTCCTTATCCATCTTCTTTTCTATTCTGTCTAGGCTCTGCATCAATTTGACATTAAAGTCATCTTGCTGCGCATTGACTCTCATAAGCCTCTCATTATTAGCCTTATAGCTCTAGACATCTTTCTACAATACTTTTACAGTTTCAACTAAATTCATGCGCTCTTCCTTGGATTCTGTACCCTTAGCACCCAAGCTGACATACAAATCTCTGAACTCCTTATCATCAGGACTGTAAGTACTCTATGCATTATCCATGCTTTTAACCTTCTGCATTGACTTTGTCTTGCTCTAATCACTGATAGTTCTGCAAAATGTGAAGACAACAAGATTTGTTAGATGATTTCATGCAACAACTACATGAAAACTTTGCACCATTTTGTTAGATTTTTTTTTTCTTCGGATTTCTTGGATGATTTTAACATTCCAACTCTAGTGCGCACAATCATGCATCACAACTCTATACCACACACCAATGGTTTTCCGCGCAAACTAAACAAAGCACTACGTGACACCAATTCCCAACGCGCCCATCTATTCATGCTAGTCTCTGGCCCATACAAGTCCAGAGTTGAACCAATACCTCTGATACCACTTTGTAACATCCCCAGCCACTTGAGGCTAGGCCACGTCACACCACCTCAACTTCTTAGTTTTGAATCAACCAGACTGTAACGCCCCAGTGTACTAGTGAGCAATGTTACGCTGAAATTCCACTGTGCAGTTTCTATTCTTAAACAGATGTCTGCGTTGTACCACTTGAAGTAATGCGCTCAACCTAAGCTTGAGTCACGTCACATAACTTAAAACAACGGAAGCAACCTTATCCTTACAACCTGATCTTAGCATCGGAAGTAACTCAAAACTACGTGCACCAATTGCGTGCACCATCATACTGTTCACACAACACAACCCCGCGCATCATGTGCCAACTCAGATTTCACTGTGTGCGAAATCTAATTCTTTGTCCGCACATACAAATTCCAGCCTCTTGGTGTACACAAGCTACCATCTTTCGCACTCGGACACTCAATCCTCTTCTTGACGGCTCATAACCAAAATCACCAGGTTAACATAGTAGGAAAAAATAACCAGTTTGGTTATATCCAAGCATAACTACAAATATTGGTGTACACAGGCTACCATCTTGCGCACTCAGACACTCAATCCTCTTCTTGACGACTCATAACCAAAATCACAAGGTTAACATAGCAGTCAAAACTAACCATATTGGTTATATCCAAGCATAACTACAAATACATGCTATATGCATTATATTTGCAGGTGCAAACGTCATTAAACTGAAATAACGAAAATACTTATATGCAACAACATACAAGAATTAACCCATGTCAAACATAGATAAACAAGCACACAGTAAACAAGACAAGCATATAAAGAACACTTATCTTATAAGAAAATCACCAACTACGGCCTTGACTTAGACATTCCTCCCAACCACAGACACTGCTGCTCATAAGCTTTCAACAACAGGTCACCCCTGAGCTGGGGCTCAACTCCACCAGGGCTAAAAGGTTCCTAGCGATAGACTATGCTCTGAAACTCAACAAAATTGCCCAGTCCTAAGTGCCCACTGCTGCACTTGCCCACAGTCCCTCATTCTTTACGCACCTGTCACACCCAAGGAAGTGTGCCCCTTCTCTGCTCAACAGTCCTTCGACTGCCCACTTTCCTTTCCAGGGTTACCAGGAACAGGCCGGACAGGAAGTCTCTGAGCCCTGCGACTAATGCTCAACGCACTAGGTAACAACTCTCAACAAAACTCTTGCTTGGAGAGTATGCCCATGGGTCTAACTACCACTCCACAACAACCAATCTCTCACCCAAAGAGACTACTCATGGTTTGTCACCCCAACTCTTCGACTGTGAATCTCTAGTTACAGCCTCTCAACTCCTTACAAGCTTCTTGCTGTAGATAAGGTAATAATCGGATTTTCCATACAGTCTGACCCCTTCTGTACACGAGAGCCTACAACATGAATTCTTTTCCCTGAATTCCTCGGATCATCTCCCATGCCATAATGCCCAAAATACACCAAGGCCAACAATATATATTGCATGCCATCCACTTGACACTTGTCACCTCCAAAAGTAGCTTTAAGCCACTTGGTGACTCGTTCCCTACCCTCAGGAACTTAGGATAAAATAATATATCTGACATTTACACTTTTCTCGGAAATATTATAAATATTTCTTAAGACTTACGACTCACCCCCCTTTTCCCTTTTTCCGGTGGAGTAGGCCCCCCATCTCTTTTCGTCCGAGTCAGTCAGTGCGCAATGATGCAATATTATATTAATAAACATGATTATATTTACATGGATAGGCGCATTGACCTATTTGCGTCCAGGCTTACCAGCCTCATAATCATACAGGCTCTCTAGCCTCAAAACACAAATAGTCGTATATATATAACTCAATACTGCGCACTTCCAGACATTACCGCACACTAACCCAAGTGCGCACAACATGGTGCAATGTGTGCACCTTCCCAAGTGCACGCAACACACAAAATGTGCGCATCCTATCTTTGTAACAATTCTACACGCACTTGCTCAGATGCGCGCAAGACCAACTAGGTGTCAACAACTCACAAACCTATATATATATATATACACACACATTACATTTACATTTGGTACCAATTGACTCACTAGCCTATGTACAATTACAAAGGGTTTTGGATCAAGGACATTACAATAGCCCTTCTCCTCAATTGTTGAGACCGAGAGCACACTCATCCTAAGTTCTGGGACCCATAGCACATTTGTCACCCTCAACACATCTCCTGACTCCAACTGGAATCGTACTGTTCCAGTTCCTTGCACTGCATGCCTGGTACCCATACCAAGCTCCACGCACATATCTAAGTCATTCTCTGTGAAACTCTAAAACAACTCCCGTGCTCTTATCATATGACATAGGCTCCATTATCCACCAACCAGGTCCCACTATCAGAGACTGTACTAGAAAGAGCGAAGACCAATAAGAACTCCCTCTGAAGCCTGTTTGCAACCTCATCAACCTCTGCCGTTGATGCTTGCTGTGTCCTTCCCCCTCTTCTCTGCCGTGAACACTGTGAAGCATAATGATCAAACTCATGACAAACAAAACACTTGACCTTGCTAAGGTCCTTCTTCCTCCTCGGCTTTGGAGATGCCTCTCTCTCGGGAGAACTACGTTTTCTGCCCTTCCTAGTATGAGCAACCAGGGCTTGGTTCTCATCACTGCTGCCTTTCTTCTTGCTAGTCCTGGACTCTAATCGAGTCTCCTTTCGGTCCATAGTCTGTCAAAATCTGGCAACTTTTCTCGTGCACAGATCCACTGCACAATTGGTTCCCAAAACCCGGGAAGACCACTCAATGCCACATTCGCCAACTGAGTATCATCGACTGCCTCACCAATGGTTGAAAGATGATCATGAATCTGAGTGATCCTCATGAGGTAGCTAACAACTGTGTCCGAACTGGATATCTCAAAAACTTGGAGTTGGTGCTTCAAAATCAATTTCTGGGCTACATTCCTGCTTTGGTACAAGCGCACCAAAGCATCATGCATATCTTTAGCTGTCTTCTTCTCGGAAATGTGAGGAATCAGATGATCCTTCACGAAATCCAACAATATTTGCTTGGCCTTTACTTCTTCTTATGAGCTGCCAATTCCCACGGATTAGTAGAACTTGGAACCACACCCTCAACATACTCTTTGAGATCATTCTCCTTCAAGAGAAGGAGAACTCTGGCTTTCCAAGCTCGGAAATTTGTTGCCCCTTCTAGCCTGTCCTCAATCTTATGAGTGTTCAACATTATGACCTGCCCAAAAGAAAAATAAAATTCGCAAAAAAAAGTTTGTTGTACTACCAATGTGCAGCTGCTTGTGTCCCAAGAAGATGATCCTTCTCTCTCTTCAAAGCCTCAACTCTGATACCATGTCAAATTTTAAGCAACTACTTTCAAATCTGAAAAATTACTTCCAAGTGACTCAAATAGTAAACCCTAGGGTTGTTATCATTGAATAATTTTACATTGAAATTATGATAGAAAATTATAGCAGTGGAAACATATAGATTAGAGAGAAATTATCCATGCACATGAGACACAATTTTCTGTTCTGTAAATTTTTCAAATTCTGAATTTCTGAGGGTAAAATCAGCTCTCTCAGCAGTCACAAAATCACAAAATTTGAGTACAAAACCAGTCCTCTCAAGATCACAAAATATCAGCATAAATACCAGGGAAAAATCCCAACTTATAAATCTGCTCCAGCACACCTATACGGCTTGTTGACGTCATCTATACAGATTGCTGATGTCAGCCTGTACGGAACTGCTGCTGCCCAGAAACCCTCACACGTGCGACTTGCAAATCTGCCCAATGTAATGTTCCCAAGCAGGGTTGCTAGGAACTTAGACTAACTGTTTGTGTTTTGTTTGAATGTTTTTGCAAGTTTTACTTCTCAGAATTGCGCTGGGTGGAGTTGATTGAGATTTATAACAGACGCATTATGAATATAGCAGAAGAATAGATGGATATAACAAGATACAAGACATATAACACAAGATAATGCTCCATAACTTCAGATCTTTATTTAGATAATAAGTTGACCTCCATACATGGGATCCACATATCTGGAAAAAAATAGATAAGATATGAAAGCTGGGGCTGAATATGCCTCCAAGATACAAAATAAGTGAAGATGAATCCTTCCAGGTTCTCCAATAGCAACATGCAAAGATGAACAAGATCAATTTCTTTCCCTTCTGAACTCTTGCTCCCAGATCTGGTTGAGTTGCACACTTCCTGGCTGGGAAACCCTCTAGGAATTTCGGCCTCCTTTTGTTTGTCCTCCAAACCACTGAAATCAACTGTAGATCTATAGATCTGATGATAGTGAACACTTGTGATGAGTCTCTCAGTTGTTGGGAGTGATCTCACCCTCCAACTCACTAGATTTACTATTGGCAGTGCGCCCTCCTTTAGGAAATTCGTCCAATGATCAACACAAATCAATATGCAGAGAAACCCCTCCAAGAATAGGTGAGAAAGGGCGCTCTAAACCTGGCAAATCCTCTAGGAGAGAGATTATCCTCAAATCTTCCTTCTTCTACCCAAATCGAACTAATCTAACTCCTACGTTGTGCTATACCTGTAGAAAACCTCTGGATCTGCACCCTGCCTCTTCCTTGTCACTGTAGAAACCACCTGTAGCTGAATAGAATGGCGAGGGAGGAATCTTTCACCTCCTTGGCCAAGCTTGGACTAGGAACAAAGGGATCTTTCACCTCCTTGCTGGTCTTTAGGGTTTGTTTACTCAAAACCCTCAAAACGTAAGTTGCATAACTCAAGAAGCAAATAGAGAAAATGACATGAATAATGAGAGAGGCGCCCTCCTCTTTCTTTTATACCTCCCTCTTCTAATTTCTAGTTGAGTTACTTTATTGTCTTTTCTAAGGTTATTGTTATCGCTCAGTTTGTAGGATAGGCTTAGTAGCTTGGAAGTGAGACTCAAACTGGCGTAACAGGAACTTCCCCACCCACTGTCACCTCGATGGGGAGCTCTTTCTATTCAGGGTGGCTAATTCCAAGGGAGACGTCCCTAGTAATCTGGGGTTCTGAAAGGTCTTAAGGTTTAAAGGATCAAGATGAGGGTTTCTTTTCACAGATTACTGCCAAGAGAGATAGTCAAAAGAAGGTATTCCACTGAAAAGGGCACCTGTTTGCGAGACAAGGCAAATAAAACTAAAACGTGCAAGCAGTGGTTAGTACTTCAATTGCTAATGACTATCTTCAATATATATATGAGCAATGATAAATGTAATTATTGACGAAGTCAATGATTGCAAACAAAGACAATGGCTTATAATCTTACTTCTTCAATAAATACAAGTGATAGAGCATTCAATGTATAAAATTAATCTTTATGTTCTCACAATGCATTAAATGTGCTCATATATAAATATTGTTGCTGCGTCACTATACAATTTAAGGGTGACGTCAAGCTTGTCTGTGTTAGTTTTGGTAGACAATGAGAAGAACGTTTTGCTAATTAAGCTAATGA
>JZKD02S1890826.1:25126-42382 GCA_000966675.3 Picea glauca
CTAAAAAACAAATCTGCCACCTGAGATGTGCTGAAGTCCATGGAGATGGCGAAAAAGTGAGCAAATTTAGTCAAACGATCCATTACCACAAATATGCAATCCTTCCCGTGTGCCTTGGGGAGACCTGTAATGAAATCCATAGACACACTCTCCCACTTGCGCTTTGGAATGAGGAGAGGCTGTAATAGAGCTGTTGGGTGAGTGTGCTTATCTTTGTTCTGTTGGAAAGTAGTACATTCCCTGATGTGGTGCATGACATCTCCCTTGAGACCCTTCCAAGCGAACCTTTCCCTTATCTTCCTATATGCTTTTAAAAATCCCTGATGCCCTGCTAATGATGAGTCATGAAATGCTTGAAGCACCCTTTTTTGAATAAGGACTCTGGAACTAGATAGATCCTCCCCTTGTAATAAATGATATCATCAATAATTTTGTACCTTTCATCCTGTAGCTGTCCATCCATCAACTCACTTGCAAATTTGTTTTTAGAGTATTCCACCAATAGCTGAGACATGGAGTATGCTGACGGTCTTCTAGACAAAGCATCTGCTACAACATTGTTCTTCCCCTTGACATATTCTATGTCAAAGTTATATGCCTAAACCTTGCTCACCCACTTTTGCTGTCTTTCATTAAGGTCCTTCTGCTCAAGAAAGTACTTGAGGCTATTATGGTCTGTTCTAACCACAAATTTTGCTCCAATTAGATATTGCCTGAATTTGGCCAAGGCATGCATTATGGCTAGCATTTCTTTATCATAAATGGTATACAACAACTCAAAACCCCTCAACTTGCATCTCTCATAGGAAATGGGATGCCTATTTTGCATGAGAACAACTCCAACACTCTCACCTGATGCATCACACTCCAAGATGAAAGGCTGAGAAAAATTAGGCAAGGATAATACAGGACAAGTGCTCATCACCTTCTTCATTGTGTCGAATGTTGACTGTGCCTCAATACTCCACTTAAATGCCCCTTTCCTAGTCAAATCAGTTAGGGGTGCGCAAAGTTGGGAGAATCCCTTCACAAATCTCCTGTAATAGCTGCAAATGCCAAGAAATCCCTTGAGTTCTATGAGTGTTTTTGGTGGGGGCCAATCAATGATGGCCTGGATCTTCTCTTGATGAACCTTCACTCCTTTCACTCCATTAATGTGTCCCAAGTAGAGAACCTACATCATCCCAATTTTGCATTTTTATTCCTTGGCATATAGAGGCTACTCCTCCATGATGCTCAAGATCTCATCCACATGTTGGAGGTGAGCCTCCCATGTTTTGCTGTAAATTAGCAAGTCATAAAAAAAAAACAAGTAGATATTTCCGCAGCTGTTTGTTAAACACATGATTCATGCATGACTGAAAAGTGGCCGGTGCATTGGTCAGGCCAAAAGGCATGACAAGGAATTCATAATGCTCATAATGACACCGAAAGGTTGTCTTATGAATGTCTTGCTCCCACATCTGGATTTGATGGTATCCAGAGCGCAAATCAATTTTTGTGAAGTAAACTGCACCATGTAGCTCATCCAACAACTCATCTATCCTAGGAATGGGGTACTTGTTTTTTATAGTCTTCTTATTCAGGGCTCGGTAATCAATGCACATGCACATAGTGCCATCTTTCTTCTTCACCAACACAACTGATGATGCAAAGGGGCTTGAACTCTGTCTAATATGTCCCATGGATACTAATTCTTGATGGCACTCTCGATCTCGTTCTTGTGCTTCTTGGGGTACCTGTAAGGTGTAGTGATGATTGGTTTAGCCCCTTCTTCCAATTCTATAATGTGTTCAAACCTCCTATCTGGTGGTTGACCTGGAGGAATAGGCTCAAAGACCTTTTTATGCCTGTGAAGGATTCTTTGTATGTTTGGAGGGCATTGCTTGTTTTTCCCATCACTTGTTTCCATAATGAAACATTCAGCTGCATAGGCCACCTCCTCACACCTAAATATTGCATGCATGTTCTTGGCTGTCACAACTCTAGGTGAATCCCCTGTCATCCCCTTAAGCGTGACTCTCTTCCCCTCTTCTGTGTTGAAGGACATTTCCATGGTTTTTTAGTTGGTGGTAATCGGCCTCAAGGTGCTAAGCCACTGCACACCTAATATGATATTAGTGTTAGGAATGTCCACTACATAAAAATCCTTTGTCAAGGTGTATCTGCCCAAGTTCAAGCTCATCTGTGGAATATACTTATCACAAGCCATAGTACGCCCTCCTGCTACCTCAACCAAGAAGTCCTCAAATTCAATTGTGGGAATATGTCTCCTCTCTACAATAGCAATATTAATAAAATTATGAGAAGCTCCTCCATCGATCAACACTGATTCCTTTTGTCCCTGGACAACTCCCTTCATTCGAAAAGTGTTAAACTTAGGCACTCCACTCATAGAAGCAATAATAACCTTCTTGAGTCCTGCATCATGATGTAAGGGTACCTCATCACCTGGTGCATGCAATGATTCTTCTTCCTCCCTATGGCTCATCTGTATATTATGGATAGCTCCACCCTCCTTATCATCTGTCTCCTCCTCACTATCAGACACCACTTTGATATAGTGAATTTTCCCTTTTCCCAAACACCTATGACCTGGCTGCCATTGTTCTTTGCAGGTGAAGCATAGTTGCTTCCTTCTTAACTCTCTTCTTGTGGCTTCATCCAACTTCCCCTTGCCTTTGTCCATTTGTTTAGTATCTCTCCCCCTTGGAATGATTGGAGGTCTAGGTGTAAATTTGTTTTTGTTAGCTGCCCCAACTAGATCTCTGGTGCCCTCAATGGCATCCTGTAAGGTTACAGGCTTAAAACCCTTAACCCATCCTCGCATAGGTTCAGTCAATCCTTCTATATACATCATTAGTAATCTGGATTCTGACACATCATGAACCATAATCGACACTCTTTGAAACTCCTCAATAAAGGCTTCAACTGATCATGTCTGTGTAATCTGTGTGAGCTCCTTGAAATGAAGTTCTGGATCCTCTTTGTCAAACCTGTCAATGAGTCTCTGAGTGAAGTCACGATAAGAGGTGACATGCTTATGTCCCAAGGTGGTCATCCCATGAAACCACCAGTCATGCGCCTTGCCCATCAAGTACAATGTTGCAAACTTGTTGACATTCCTTTCCTCCATGGTATTCAATTAGAGGTAAGCATCCATTTTTTGCACCCATGTGGTGGCTGAGATTTGATTTGATCCATCAAAGGTTGGCAACTCCATTCTTCTTGCCTTGCACACTAGCTCACTGTCGCCTCTGTAACGATCCTTGGATCTTCTTTTCATCTTGAGGTGGAAATACTCCCCCATGGAAACTTGTCCCTTGAATCCCACACTCATGCCGTTGTACTCCCTTTTTGCGGACTCCCATTCATCCCCTAGACTCTTTTGATTCAAGGCATTAGTGTCCCTTCGTTGTGCATCTGAAAAGGTAGACATGTACGGTCTAGGAGTAGATCTGCTAGCTGTGTGAGATTGGGTTGGTATACCTTCATTTGGTCTATGCCCTTTTGCATGGCCTTTATGTATGGACTCCTCATGATTCCCATTTCCCCCATGAGACCCACTAGCATCATGATTTCCACCAAATAGGGGTGGATCTTTACCATGTCTTTGCTCCATCAAATACTAAGAAAGAATACCTTGGTGTTTGCTCTGTTCCTCCATTAAGGCTATCATTCTATCCTGTCCTCTTTGGAAGTTTGCAAAGGATAGTTTGAGTTCTGCCTGCCCCAGGGATAAATGTTTCTGCATCTCCTCTAGGTTGCGCTGCATAGTAACCTGGTTGTTCTGCAGTGCATCATTCATTGTTTGAGTCACCCTTTCGGCCAAGAAAGATGCCTCTTCTGATGTTGCATTTTCTGTCTCATGAGTTTCCCCCATACCGACTTTTGGCTCTTCTCCTTCAGGAATACTTGATACAGGCTGTCCCCCACGACCTCTTCTCTTGGTCATTAGTGTTTTATCATAGTCTGGCGAAGGAATTCACTCTAATACCACTGTAATGTTCCCAAGCAGGGTTACTAGGAACTTAGATTGATTTTATGAATTGTTTGTGTTTTGTTTGAATGTTTTTGCAGGTTTTAGTTCTCAAAATTGCGTTGGGTGGAGTTGATTGAGATTTATAACAGATGCATCATGAATATAGCACAACAATACATGGATATAACAAGATACAAGACATATAACACAAGAGAATGCTCAATAACTTTAGATCTGACCTTTATTTAGATAATAAGCTGACTACCATACATGGGTTCCACAGATTTGGAACAAAATAGACAAGATATGGAAGTTGGGGCTAAATATGCCTCCAAGATACAAAATAAGTGAAGATGAATCCTTCCAGGTCCACCAATAGCAACATGCAAAGATGGACAAGATCAATTTCTTTCCCTTTTGAACTCTTGCTCCTAGATCTAGCTGAGTTGCACACTTCCTGGCTGGGAAACCCTCTAGGAATTTCAGCCTCCTCTTCTTTGTCCTCCAAACCATTGAAATCAACTGTAGATCTGATGATAGTGAACACCCGTGATGAGTCTCTCAGCTGTTGGGAGTGATCTCACCCTCCAACGTACTAGATCTACTATTGGCAGTGCGCCCTCCTTCAGGAAATTCGTCCAATGATCACCACAAATCAATATGTAGAGAAACCCCTCCAAGAATAGGTGAGAAAGGGCGCTCTAGACCTGGCAAATCCTCTAGGAGAGAGATTATTCTCAAATCTTCCTTCTTCTACCCAAATCGAACTGATCTAACTCCAACAGTGTGCTATACCTGCAAAATACCTCATGATTTGCACCCTGCCTCTTCCTTGTCACTGTAGAAACCACCCGTAGCTGAATAGAATGGCAAGGGAGGAATCTTTCACCTCCTTGGCCAAGCTTGGACCAGGAACAAAGGGATCTTTCGCCCTCTTGCTGGTCTCTAGGGTTTGTTTACTCAAAACCCTCAAAACGTAAGCTACATAGCTCAAGAAGCAAATAGAGAAAATGACATGAATAATGAGAGAGGCACCCTCCTCTTCTAATTTCCAGTTGAGTTACTTTATTGTCTTTTCTAAGGTTATTACTTTATTTTCTCCTTAAGTCGAATAACCCTTTTTCTACTTTATCAAAGTCACTTAAATAATATATCATTTAGTTCCTCAGTGACACTTTAGAACCTCCTAACCCGCTTTCACCCATGGGACTATAGTCTAGAGGGGTAACTAGACTACTAAGTCCTTAATGTTCTTTTCAAGGAGAGGGAACATTACAACAAGCTCGGAAATTTGTTGCCCCTTCCAGCCTGTCCTCAATCTTAAGAGTGTTCACCATTGTGACATGCCCAGAAGAAAAATAAAAATCCGCAACAAAAAATCTGTTGTACTACCAATCTGCAGTTGCTTGTGTCCCAAGAAGATGACCCTTCTCTCTCTTCAAATCCTCAACTCTGATACCATGTCAAATTTTAAGCAACTACTTTTAGATCTGAAAATTACTTCTAAGTGACTCAAACATTAAACCCTAGGGTTGTTATCACTGAATAATTTTACACTGAAATTATGACAGAAAATTATAGCAGTGGAAACATAAAGATTAGAGAGAAATTATCCATGCACAAGAGATAATTTTTTGTTTTGTAAATTTTCCAAATTCATAATTTCTGAGGGTAAAATTAGCCCTCTCAGCAATCACAAAATCACTAAATCTGAGTACAAAACTAGTCCTCTCAAGACCACAAAATATCAACAAAAATAATCGGAAAAAATCCCAACTTATAAATCTTCTCCAGAACACCTGTACGACTTGCTGACGTCAACTGTACAGATTGCCGACGTCAGCCTTTACGAAACTGTTGCTCCCCAGAAACCCTCACACGTGCGACTTGCAAATGGTCCTAGAAACTGCTCATACATGCAATCTTCCTTCCCTCACACTTGCGGCCCTCCTTCTCTCACATATGCGGACCTGTTTGTATTGTTTTCTCCCACACGTGTGGTTGTACGACATGCTCACACATGCATCCTGTACTTTCCTTTCACATGCGTGGTTGCCTTTTCTCTCTCGTCACACATGTGTGGTCTTCCTCCTTGGTAGAAAACAAAAAATCAAAAAGTCCAAGAAACCTTAGGCTAGATTTTTCAAAATTGGAGAAATTCCCTTGTTGAAATCACCAAGCCTCCTAGCACAAATGCTCACTCACTTATGCTAACTTCATAATGTCACAATGAAATTGTTACAATCTCTTCTCTCCTTTTATAGGAGTCCAAAGTGAGTTTAGAAGCCCTTAGCTTACTTTAAGGAGCCCTCCACTAAATTCAACATTAAATTAGAATTCTTTATTCACACATGTGGGTGTGAAACCCCAACACGAGCCGCCAAAGCTCATCAACAAGCCCATGAATCCCCAAGCTCCAATCCAAGGGGTTTTTCTCCAAAAGAAAAGTTCAACGTGGTGCCAACGAAGATTCCCACATGCTCGACACCAAGGCCACTTGTGGGAATACCTCTCGAAGCTACAAAACGTCAACACAACACATGTGAAGCAGTCCACTCCGAAGTACACGTCATGCTCCAGGGTGATGTTGTACACAATAAGGGCTCCAAGATGACATAACTACACAAGGTGTGTCCACAACCCTTCATCACAAGCCTCCACAGAGTCCATCGATCCTCCTAAGCCATCTACTCCATTAGGTTAGCCGCCCTTGCAAGAACACTTTTGCAACCCATGTTAATTTTCTTATCCAGTGCCTAGATAAATTATTTCCTTGTGATTTTCTTGTTGAAAATTAGATTTGCAACCCATAGAATAAAATATATTGATGAAATAATTAATTGGAAATAAACAAATCAGTGGAAGCAACCAGAAACCAAATTTTATACAAGCACACATACACAACAAATTTTTCGCCCTTCAAATCAACTTTTCATTAATTAATAATAATGACTCTAACCTTATGAGGGCTCCCAAACTGGGAAATTTGTCCACTGAGAAAAGATACAGAAAAGCACAGCCAACACGTGCAGCCTAGCACCTTTGCCTCTACTGTATGGCGTTGTACCTGCGACATGTACGAACTGTACGTGCCCAATACGACATGTACAATGCATATGTACATGCCTCGAACTACCTGTTCGATGCATATGCACGCGCCCTGGACCACATGTCCGGTGTGTATGCACGGACCTTGGACCACTTGTCCGATGCGTATGTACGTGCCTTGGACCACCTGTTTGATGCGTATCTACGTGCCTTGAGTTCTCTGCTCGACGTGTATAACACTATCCGCGACTCAGTACGACCTGTACTTGCGGCTTAGATTTGCTACTTAGATCTGTCCTTGTTATCAGATCTGTCTGTTGTTGCCCACTTGCTTCCTTCTCCTTTGGACTATGCAAAAAATCCTTCTCTTGCTCTCACTGTGAGTCACTGACTCCCAACACTCTCTTGTGTTGCTGCTATGTTGACCCTTGAGCTGATCTCTAGATGAAAGTCCTTCTTCACCCTTGTTGAGATCTCCTTGAGTCATAGTCCTTCGTGTCTCAAGTACTCAATGTTTCTCTTTTGTGTTTTTCCCCTTCACCTAACCTTGCTTTTATAATCTTGAGTTTTGATCGAATCAAACATAACCCTAATCTCCAAAGTGATTGACGGTTGAGATTAAATCTCACCTCACTTGAGATCAATGGCTAAGATTCATTTAATTCACTAATGCAAATAACCTTTGCATTTCATTAAATTAAAATCACTTTAATTATAAAAAGCACTTTACTTTAATAATTCCTTTAATTAAAGCAAATTACTAAGGTTGAAGGCTTTGGACGACTTCCACACGTCTAGACACTTAGACCTATGCAGAAGTACTTGTTCGATGCTACAAACATCAACAACCCATGTGTTCCCGAGCCAACTCCAGGCCTCCAAACATGAATCCAAGGAATCCCATGCTATTTAGGGCTTGATGCCCTCCTTTAGGATGTACAGAGCTCCTCCTCCCAAGTAGGGCTTTCTCCAAGAAAGTGAACCTCTCCTTTGGCCATCATGAAGGACGTCCACCAAGCTGTCAAGAGAACTCCAACGCCCTAGGGAAGAATACCAAGTCAACACCTAACTGAGGTCAAGCAATCTCTGAGCAAGTTGTCTCCATTGTGCAAATCCATCATGGACCATCTCCCATGTGCCAGTCCATCTTAGACCATTCAGGGGCTAAACATATACCATGTACCCCAAATCTCATGAAACACCCCAAACATGGTGTAAACACTTTCAGAGAAACCCAAAAGCTAACACTCCCTTTCTACAAGGAAAGTGTTTACATGAACACTTGTCAACTCCCTCTACAACTCCACCAAACCTACTATCTGCAAATCTGTACTGGTTGCGGTCCTAGAATCAACCACTGTCTCTTGCAAATAACATGTCACCCATGTTGTCACAATGTCTTGATCCAAGAAATAATGACCACTTGTGAATATGAAGGAACATAACCTTGGAACAAAAGCACCCTGCCAAACTCCATATCCTCCAAGTAAACATCACGGGGAAAAATCAACAACACATCATGAGTTGTCCAGGACATCCTGCAAAGATAATCACATCTCCATACATAATCAAGACTAGTGTATTAGATCCATCAAAGTCACAATGATAAAAATCTACACAAGTTAACTCCTCGTTCCTAAAATACAAAGCTCGTGGTATAGGTAACAACCTATGCAAGGCCATCAATGACCTGTCATCATGAGAATCCCTCTCATGTACCTTCAATCCTCTCACAACTGAAATAACCTGAACTAGGTCAACTCCTTCATCCCGAGAGAATCTTGAAGCAAAAGTAACATCATGGGAAACTCCCTCTATTTTAGAGAATCCATGGGTGATTCTCTTTGTCTAAGAGAATTCATCAACTTGGTCCTTGTACTCTACAATACTCCCATCAATTGCAAACCTAGAATCAATCTCAACATCGTCCTCCATCAAGTTATCACACATATCCTCCAATGAACAATTGGATTTCATACAGATGGAAGAAACCAATGCTACATGACTAGCATATCTCCTAGGAGGTTTACTATCCCTCACTAAAGATCTGGGCGGTCCTACATGCTCTTAAGCCTCCTCAAGATTAGAAGACTCATCTAACTTCTCATTGGAATGTGTACGAGCTACTAGATCAACAAGTAACCTGTAAAGGCCACCATTTTTCACCCATCTAGCCAATGTCCTTGGACTAGCTAGACTACAATCACTAATGGTGCATTGCTGTCCCTCAAATGCAACTCTCCACTGTACATTTGTAGCCAATGTCCTTGGACTAGCTAGACTACAATAACTAATGGTGCATTGCTGTCCCTCAAATGCAACTCTCCACTGTACATTTGTCATACATGACATTGAAAGGAGGTTCTACCTCAAACCAGGAACAAAAAGAATATCACTCAACTCAAGAACATCACCCAAAGGCATTTGAAATGAAGTGGAGCCAACTACTCTCATAGGATAAGTGGCCTCATCACCAAGCTCCACAGTCATGCCTCCCTTTAGCTCCTGAATTTTGTTGAATAAAGACCTGTCATATGAATATGTCTCGAAGATCCACTATCCACATACAATCCAGCACTAGATATAGTGTTAGAAGATAAACAAGAAAACATGGAAAAGGTAGTCTCAAATTGAGAGTTAATCTCCTCTACACTTGCTACAATCCCAACTGCAACATGTTTCACACCCTTGCCCTTCTTCAATGGATACTGGCCGACATAATGTCCATCTCATGACATTGGAAGCACATTACCTTACTCAAGTGAATATTTTCTAGGTCCTATCAAGCTGCCAACTAGGTCTGTCTTTGACCTCAAGTTGGCTCTAAGTTTCAACTGTCAATGAAGGTATTGTTGCTGTTTTAGGGCAGCCAACAGTTCAGGAACTTCTTGCTGATTTGTTACGATTACATTCTCAATTTTAGGTGCTCTAGCATGTAGTTTTAGTCACCAAGGGTTAGCACATGCATACTAAAATAAATGTAACACACCTAGAGATCTTTACAGCGGAAAATAAAACAGTGCTACACTGTAACACACATGAAATTGTACACAGGTATTTTTGGTCAACATGACCCTGGATAAAACCCTCCCAGGGAAAACCAATTTGGAATATATGTCTATATATGAGGAAAATAGATGGTGGAATACAGCAAGTACAAAATATAGATGAACCTGTTACAATAGCAGCTTGATCCAAGCTGAAATACAAGTCCAAAAGAAGGAAGAGCGTTCTAGGATGGTGCGCCCCTCAGAAATGCTGCCAAGATCACTGAAATGATGCCGGATATCAACTGGAAGCTCTGATCTAGAAACCCCTCCATAGTACTATGATACTGATGAGTAGCCTCCCTCTGCAATAGACCTCACTGCAATCTGACAACTCTAAGACCTCCCCACTGCCGATGTGCCCTCCTCCTCAAGTGTGCCCTCCTCAGATGTAGAAGCTCCCCACTAAATAAACTGGGCACTAAGCCTGCTGACTCTCTCCATGCAAGGAGGCGCCCAAGCTTTCCTCTCCCAATGCCTGAAACCTCATCCTCTTGCTCTCTCTCAAACTCTTGGAGTGAACAAATGAGTGAATGGCCTCGCCTTGGCCTCTTGCGCCTTCCTTTAGGATGCATAAGGAAACATAAATATTGGGTGGATGAGATCATCTCATCTCATCCCTAATCAATGGTTGAGATCAACTCATCTAAATCTCAAACCAAAACCCACTTTACTTAAGTTTCCATAGTTTCACTTTATGTATATTAATTCACCCACTTTGTGAATTAATTGTCACTTTAGGCTAAAATGACCAAATTTCACTTTTGACTTAAATCTCCTAAGTCAAAGTGAAATTATACACAAAGTACATAGTACAAGGTACAAAGTACTTCCCTCATGTGTTTAGCAGCTCACAAACAAAAGGGGACCACTTTCCAAGGTACCCAAATCTCAACATCAAGTCCTTCTTTCGTGTATCTGCCCCATCCTTCTTCTTGAAGGCTTTCTTGCTACCCTTCTTCATCTTCCCGACGAGGCCAATAGCATATGCTTCCCCTTGTTTCTCTGAATAATAATACAATCTGACTTCTTCTTGCACAAGATCAACCCAAAGCTTTGGAAACTTGGGTATGTTTTCTCGAGCACAAACATCTGAACAAAAGGCATCCAGGAAGGAGCAAGCCCCTTTAGGGAAATTGATAGCTACTATTGATCCTCCATCATTATTGCAATCACAGCCAATTGATCCTTCAATTCACTGATCTTGGTCAAGTAGCTCACAATAGTATCTGTCTTGCTTATGCGAATGATTGAAAGCTGGTTCCGCAAATGCATCTTTTAAGAAGCACAAGTGTTCTGTAATAACTCAACCAAGGAATCAAACATTTTCTTACTTGTTTTCTTCTCTGAAATGTGTGAGATGAAATGATCCTTCATAGAGTCAAGTATGATTCTCTTTACTTTGGCTTCCTTTTTCCAATAAGTGGCCAACCATGCTAGATCGGCGGGTTCTCGAATCTCTTGCACAACAGGTTCCCAAAGATCGGCTTCCTCGATAAGCAATCAAAATCTAAGCTTCCATGGAACAAAATTGGAAACTCCATCCAACCTGTCACACTCTCTAAGTCCAAGAGTCACCTTACACATCCGGACAAGTCTCAAGTGCACACAATCAACAATATATGAAATAGAAACAACCATTTCAAGGATCAAGATGCTTCTCCGAACCAACCTAGGGATTGCAACCCAACAACCTCAACAAGGTTGATTGCCTCTCCTAGGTAATCCTTAGCTGGAATACGAGCTACCTCATACTCTATAGTGATCTCAGCCACAACAGGCTCTGATACTATGTTGAATTTCTAGGTAAAGGACAATTAATGCAAAACAAAAATTTCACCTCTTTGACTAGAGGTTTCCCAGATCTTAACCTTGTGAATTTTCAGCCTTAGGGCTGTTGTGAAATTAGAGTATAAAACAGCAGCAGAAAGGATACAATATTTCGCTTTCTAACAGCTCAATCTTCTTGGCAATCCAGGGAGAAAAGATACCAAACTATCTTGATAACTTTTAGACCTTTAGGGCAACTTATCCCACATAAACCAAATCTGAAAATTTACTTTGACAGTAACAAAACAACAGCAAAACAGCCCTTAGATCTTTCAACGATGATGTCAAATCACTCAATAAATTGTCCTTTTACTTATGTCAAATCATCAAGACATATATAGCTGTAAAGTACAATACATGAAGAACATATATGGCTGAAAATCAAATCTGGAAATTGCACAAGTTTTGGACAGTTGAAAACTTCATTAATATCCTCAAGATGTTCATATACATACCATAGACTTCCCTCAAGGTTAGTACAAACCAGTAGCTCTCCAAAGCCCTAGCTAGGGAAAGCAATGAAAACCCTAGCTCTAAGGAGCTATAACATGCAAGAATCACTCCAACAAGTCCTCCAAGGCAGGACATCCTCTTCTCTTCTTCTTGTTCACCAAATATATCCTAGGGTTTTGTCACAAAACCCTAATCTCAATCCTCCAAAGGATAAAATCAAACCATAGACTTCCAAGATGCTCCAAGATACTCCAAGAAGACAGAAACCCTAGCGACTCAAGAAAGAGAGAGATCAAGTACAAATGAAGACTAGGAGAGAGAGAAGACTAGTGTGCACTCTTCTCCAAGGTCACATCTCTACACAGGAATGAATAAAGAATGAATGAATGATGTACGAATGAGAAGGACTCTCGAGTCTCTCCTTCCTCTATTTATATGAGAGGTAAGGTAGTTTGGAGGATTGCATTAACAAATTACAAACTTCTGTTTCTTCTACTTGTGAAAAATATGATGAATAAGTTGAAAGATGGACATTTAGTATTGATATGATGAACATGACCTTGAAATATGCTTTTTAAATGGTTGGTGTTGCATTGAGCAGAAAGGAAGAGTTACTTGACTCTTTGGGAGATGATATTCAGTACTTCTCAGAAAAACTCCTTTCTTATGTTAATGCATCCCTTCCTGTACTTGACACTGCATATGAGCATTCTTCTCCTGGTACAGGTGATTCAAAATTAGGGGAGAAGGAAGAGGTTATTGAAACTTTGCAACAGGACACTCCACCCTCTTTTGATGCCACTTCTTCTCATGCACCATGGGCTACTCATGAGCAAAGTTCCCCTTATTTTGAGAAGCATACCTGACACATTGGTTCTAAATTACTTTGGTGGATGGGTTATGTAGTTGGTGGACTTGTTAAGCGTGGACATGATATTGTCACTCCTATTGACATAGGACTAGCGAGAGAAGGTCTTGGATATTTGAGGCTACATCGTCATATGCGAGTCAACCTAATTTTCCCATAACTATTGCTCCACAAGAACCAGATCCTGCCTCATTTGCTTTAAGTATTATTGTTTTACATCAACTAGATCCCACACCATTCCATGAAATGTCTACTGTTGATACGTCAAAACTTGGATCCACATCATTTAATGCTTTTTCTTCTATTGATTTGCAGGAACCACATCTTGCACTGTCAGATTCTAATGCCATGGATCTTGCACCTTTTGATAAGCTAGAGCCATATTCTACACCATCTACACATTAGCCATATTGACATCCTAATCATAGTCATCAGAAGCATTCTCACTCTCCATTTAGGTATTGACATTCTTATTACCACACCTATTGGTATGATAATGACTCTTATACAAATCGATAGAAGTGTAGATGGAAATTTTTTGGATTGGTACCCACTGTTATGACTAATTGTTATTGGAATGATGATCGGTCATGACAACAACTGAGGTCTTGTTTGAGGGCATCTTATCGATTGGTTTCCTTGACTATACAATTGTATAGTTTGTGTCGCTCTTTCTAATTGATTCATTGTAGCAACAATGTCTTCTAGATAGTTTTTATGGTAGTTTTCTTTGTTGCTTTTTTTTTGTATGTGTGCATAACAAAATATCCTTTTATGATGGGCAGACTGTCTTGTTGCTTGTGATGTTTAGAGCACTTGTTGAGCCTTATGACCCTCCTTCCTAAAAGGTTCATGGCTATGCCTCTTGGTTGGAGCATTCTTGTTGATGTTTGACATTTGTCCTAATAACATCTTTGTCAGATCACTTTCAGCTTCATCATGTTCTTTGCCATTTTTTGTCATTCTTGGAGATTGTTCTTTCATAGTATTGCAGGGTTTGATACCCTGCTTTGACCACTCGTGCATATGCTTGTTTGTGGAAACCTTTGTTTGCTTCACTGGTTCCTAAGAGCTTCATGTGAAGTTTGTTTTGGTGTCTTGGAGTCTACAATGTTGAAGGACTCTTTGTTGAGAGTTGTTTTTGCACCTTGTCATGATCAATTTCCTGTCATCATTGGTCATGATTGTATTCCCTATCTAAATTAACATTATGTGGGGACTATTATAATATTTATTTGGCCATTTTTTCACCACATTTCCCAAGTGTATATAAAGGGGGGATGTTGGGATGTAATATTTACTTGGTCAAATATATAAGCAAATACATTGACACCTTAATCACTACCAATTGGTATGTGGTCTCGAGGTTGTCCTTTTATACCACCTTTCCTTATTTGTGTCCCCGAGCCAATCTTAAGGGGGGATGTTAGTGTTATATGGTTAATATTGTCTTGGTGATGTGACCATTTAAGGGGTGTCTTGTGGGTTCCATTAGTAGACCCTTTGTGGTTGGCTGCGATCACATGCGTTGTTATTGAGGGTCCTTGGTGGTCCCACACCTAAGATTAGAGGCTACGTCTAAGCTACTCAAACACCTATATGTATAAGAGGTGACAACCTCATTTGTATTTACCATGTGCCAAGCTTTGAGCTTATTGCTAAATCTTAAGGGTACTTAAGTACCCATGTACAAATTTGAGGTGTTTTTGTGTACTTGGTTAATATCTATTATATCTTTATTATGACATTGTGCTTCTTGGGTTTATTCCTTACGATGATTATGTATTAGGTTTGATCATGAGGATGTTCTCACCGTTGCTCCTATTAGAATATAGAAGATTGTGCTTGTTTTACCATTGACGATACTCTCGTCACCCAACCACAGGCCGAAGCCACCCTCCGAGCACCTTGACCTTGACAGTGAAGAGAATCCTAGTAGCAATCCAATAGCCAAGAGGGGCTAATGCACCAAGCAAGAATAGAAACCAAGCTGATCAGATAATCCCACCCAGAGGCTAGCGCACACCTTCCCAGAAACTTGCGCACAAGCTGCAACTGCACCTGTGCAAATCCAGTTATCTTTGCAACTGCTGTGATGTGTATAATGAGAACTCGCGCCCTGTATTTATAGTAGTCTGGGTAGTTTTACTGGGGCCGACTTCTCCTCCTGGGTACTAATAAATTCATATTAAATATATTTCTGTAGCCGACAACTTGTCTAGGGTTTCCTTTACTTATTTGCTTCCTTTCGGAGTATTCTAATCTCGTCATAGGTCATAATAGAGGTTCATACCTCTCGAAGCTACCATAATATTAACACTCCCTCCTAGCTAGGGAGGTATGGTCTTGAGCACAACAGACCATTCAACTTGTAGCAACACGAGCACCGTCATTATTATCCAACTGGATAATCTCCTATGACAACTGGTACAACATTAATTGATAGAACACACCTGTGTCATTCAAGGTAGTACACAACTACTCAAACTGTGACACATAGTCACAAACAGTGGAACAAATCCACCACAGTAGTATATCTCTACTGTCTGGAGACAAGCAGTCTCCGGGCCAATCTTTCACTCACATTTGTGTGTTCTGAAAGAATATCTGCCTCACGAACAGTGGAACATATCCACCACAATAGTTTACATCTACTGTCATGTAGTCTTCATAACAAACATCTGATAGCAACCTGCATAGAAACAATGTTATGATATAAACTGCATCATCTGGGCCAATCTTTCACTCACGTTTGTGAGATATGAAAGAATATCTGCCCTCAGTATAGAACATCAGCAATGGGCTATCTGCCCTATTCTTCTCAACCAAGGAAGAAGGATTGTTTCTGATTTCTGAGCCTGGACCATTCTTCACTCTGGGCCATTCTTCCTACACTAATCAAAGTGCACCTTGGACAGAATGTATAAACCCTAAGGAATGTTTGGACCATTCCCCACCCTGGGCCATTCCTCCTACACTAATCAAAGTGCACCTTGGAGAGATTGTATAAACCCTAATGAATGTTTGGACCATTCCCCACCCTGGGCCATTCCTCCTATACTAATCAAAGTGCACCTTGGAGAGAATGTATAAACCCTAAGGAATGACTATCCTAGACCATTCCCCACCCTGGGCCATTCCTCCTACACTAATAAAAGTGCGCCTTGGAGAGAATGTATAACCCTAAGGAATGTCTGTCCCTGATTGCTGAGCCTGGACCATTCCCCACCCTGGGTCATTCCTCCTACACTAATCAAAGTGCGCCTTGGAGAGAATGTATAACCCTAAGGAATGACTGTCCGGACCTTTTCCTCTGTTAACCACAAGAGGAAAAGACTGTCCTGTATCAACCTCCAAAATGGACCATTCCTCATGTTAACCACAATGAGAAATCGCTGTCCGGCGAGGTGGGCTAGTCTTCTTGAGTAATCCTCAAGAAGAGAGACTGCCCTAGACCACTCCCCATGTTAACCACAATGGGAAGTTGCTATCTATGATACATCAACAATTAGATTACCTCCCATGTTAACCACAATGGGAAGTCACTGTCCGTCAGAAATCTCAATCCACTTTCCGAACAGGAAAGAATCTGTCCAATCTGGACTATTTTTCAATTACAAAGATAAATAATATTTTCAGTGCTCCCTCCTAATCTGGAGAGTCATTTAAGTCACAAAAATAAATATTTTCAAGAATATTTTTCCGTACCTTCTCCTAGCTTGGAGAATCTTCCCTTTCAGCGAAGGGAGTTATTTCCACGATCCCCATCTTCTCTCGGAAATATGCAAACTTAATTCTGGATAGAGGTTTTGTCAGGATGTCTGCTGTTTGCTCATCAGTGGGGATATACTCGAGCTTTACCTCTCCTTCCTGGACTTTATCTCGAATAAAGTAGTATTTGATCTTAATGTGCTTCGACCTTTCATGAAACACTGGATGTTCTGATAATCTTATACAACTCTGATTATCACAATATATTATGGTCAATTCTGGAATCTGATCAAATAAATCGGAGATTAACTTCCTTA
>JZKD02S1890826.1:53075-68639 GCA_000966675.3 Picea glauca
ATCAATGGTTTCTAGCAGTTACACTGTGAGGATCAACATTAGCCCTCCGATCGTGCTCATGTTCACCTCCATCGTTGGATTAACTCTGATGGGTTCTTGCGTTATTTACCCGTTTTGCACTTTCGTAATTCGGAGATTCTGTGATGAGATATCTTGAGTCTCCATGTTGTGATCTCCGAAACTCCGAAACGAAGCTTTTCTGTGCTAGCTCCTTCCTTTATATGACCACGACCATCACCAAGCGCTTGTTCATAACGTGCTTTTCACGATTTTGCATTTCGCCTTTTCGTTAATTCTGTTGTGAAGTTTCTCGACTTTCCAAGTCGCGATCCCCGAAACGCCGAAAAGGAGCTTGTCTGCACGTACTCTTCTCTTCAGCTCTTCGATGGTGTGACCACCGTTTGAGACCACAAGCCTTAAAATATTTCGCAATTTCGCGTTTTAGCATTTCGGAACTCCTGTGGTTATGTTTCTTGCCTCTCCAAGTCGCGATTCGCGAAACTCCGAAATGGAGTCGGATCAACGGTCCAGAATCTTGGTGTATTGACGGTCCAGATCTTATCGTGAGTTCGCATCTCGCGATTCCTGTGATGGAGGTTCTTGTCACTCCCAGTCGCGATAGGCGAAGCTCCGAGATGGAGCTCAGATCAACGGTCCACGTTCTTGGTGATCCGACGGTCCTGATCTTTTCGCGATCTCGCATCTCGCTGTTCCTTAGATGGAGGTTCTCGTCACTCCAAGTCGTGATAGGTGAGACTCTGAGATTGAGCTGGATCAACGGTCCAGAACAAATCTCGATCTGACGGCTAAGATAGTTTCGCGATTTCGCATATCGCGAATTCGAGAGGTTAGGGAACCCTGTTCCTTTGACTTTCCAGTCAGCGACATGACGATCTTTCGCCACGTGTCCTATGATTCGACGGTCCAGATCTGATCTTGATTCAACGGCTTAGATCATATCGCGATTTCAACATTCTTGTTGCAAAAATTTTCGACATTCCAACTTCCGGTATCCGAAACCCCGATAGCCAAAACTCCGAAATGGAGTTGGACCACCGCTTCAATCTTGCACTTTAAAGAACGTGCAGGTTCTTCCTGATCCAACGATGGTCGGACCCTGCGCTCGGATCTAACGCCAGAGATCTGTCCTCCATCTTTGCGCTCCTCCTGTCTGGATGCAGATCTGACGGTCATCGGGAATTTTGAATGGGATCCAACGATCAATGTCGCTTCTCTGCTCAAGCTTACGCATCCTCCTTAGTTAGAAAAATTTCTAAGTGTCAAAGGCCTCGACCTTTGATCCGCCTGAGATCCTGAGTACGCTATCTCTCTTGAGCTTTGGCAATGAGTTAACCTCGTCCCTGGTGCACACCTACGCACTGCGTGCGACTCTGCACTAATCCTCCTTAGCTTACGTTGTTCCTGTTTTGCCATCGATGCACACACTGTTCTTGTCATCAATGACCTGCCTACAATCCTTTTCATGTTTGCTGCCATCTTTGCTGTTGTACTTGCCATTAATGACAAGCATACACTGTCTGTAAAACATGCCAACAAAAATCAGCAGAGACGTGACCTTCAATGAAAAGATGGTTTTCAAGAAATCCATAGAAGAAACTATCGAAGAAGAAGAGTATGAAGAGCCTAATGAAGAAAACACATGTATTCTAGAAAGTCAAAATGAAGAAACAAAACAACTTGATCATCCGATGCAACCATGTGAAACTATTGAATCAGACACTGTACCCAAAACCAAGAAACGTCCAGCTTGGCTTGAAGCTACCCTACAAGAAGCAGAAAGACTCAAAGCCCCAAGTGGCACCTTCAGGAAAAGCAAAAATCCCAAGAGATTCTCCAGTTATGCAACATGTACGAAAAAGCTTCTAAATGAAGAACCCACCACATTTGAAGAGGCGGCTCAGAGGAAACAATGGAAAGAAGCCATGATAGAAGAACACCAATCCATCATGAAAAATGATGTATGAGAAATTGTGCCTAGACCTAAAGAAAAATCAGTGGTAACTTCAAAATGGGTCTATAAGATCAAACATGCAACAGACGAAAGTGTGGACAAATATAAAGCAAGGTTCGTAGCTAGAGGGTTCTCCCAGAAGGAGGGAGAAGACTATGACGAGACATTTGCTCCTATTGCCAGATATACTTCTATTAGAGCCATTATGTCTCTTGCTGCTTCCATGGGATGGAGTTTACATTAGATGGATGTAAAAACAACTTTCCGCAATGGAGCAATCGAAGAAGAAGGATACATTGAACAACCTTAAGGATTTGAAGTACACTCGAGAGACACTTATGGTTGTAGACTAAAGAAAGCTTTATATGGACTCAAGCAAGCTCCAAGAGCTTGGTATGCTAGAATAGACAACTACTTAATGAGATTTGGTTTCTCCAAGAGTCATGCAGATCCAAATTTTTACTACAAAGTCGTGAACAATGCACCTGTGATTCTATTGCTATATGTCGACGATTTATTCTTGACAGGTGAAGAATCTCTCATCATCCAGTGTAAAAAGGAACTAGCTTCTGAGTTTGATATGAAAGATTTTGGTCTCATGCATTATTACTTGGGACTAGAAGTATGGCAGAAGCGTGTCGAAGTATTCCTTGGACAAGGAAAGTATGTAGTGAAGGTTCTTCAGAAGTTTGGAATGATGGATTGCAAATCCATGGACACTCCCATGACCACAAATATAAGAAAAGTAAGAGATTCAGATTCTGATCCAATAGACCTGTCCCTATATCGACAATTGATTGGGTCATTGTTGTATTTAGTAAATACTTGACCAGATATTTGCTTTGCCGTAAACACACTAAGCCAGTTCCAGGTGGAACCCAGACATGAACATTGGATAGTTGCAAAGCATGTTCTAAGATATATTTGTGGCACACTAAACTATGGTTTAAGATATGTTGCATCCAACGATATACAACTTCATGGATTCACAGATTCAAATTGGGTAGGAAGTGCAGAAGACATGAGTACTTCAGGGATGTGTTTCAGGCTTCAGCTTGGGCTCTACTATGATATCTTGGGGCAGTAGGAAACGGAAGTCTGTCGCACTCAGCACAACAAAAGTAGAATATATTGCAGCATGTGAGGCATGTACAAAAGAAGTATGGCTGAGAAAGCTGATTTCTGGATTATTTGACCAGGTTTCAGATTCGACCATAATATACTGTGACAACCAGAGTTGTATAAGGCTATCAGAACACCCAGTGTTTCATGAATGGTCGAAACACATTGAAATCAAATACTACTTTATTCGAGATAAAGTCCAGGAAGGAGAAGTGAAGCTCTAGTATATCCCCACAGATGAGCAAACAATAGATATCTTGACAAAGCCTCTGTCCAGAATAAAGTTGCATACTTACGAGACAAGTTGGGGATCGTGGAAATAACTCCCTTAGCTGAAAGGGAAGAAATGACTCTCCAGGTTGGGAGGGAGCACTGATATATCATTGATTTATGGACAATCATTTTCCAGTTTGGAATATGGTCCAGGATGGGCAGTTCCTTTCCAGTTCGGAAAGTGGTTTGAGATTTTTGACGGACATGCATTTTCCAGTTCGGAAAATGGTCTAGATCGAACGGTCATTTTCGTAATGAAAATGGTTCGATAGATTGCTGATGTACCATAGACAACGATTCCCCTTGTGGCCAGTGTGGGGGAATGGTCTAGGACTGTCTTTCTTCTTGACAATCACTCTCTGTAGTGGTCAAGTAGAATGGTTCGCCTCGCCGGGCAGTCATTCTTTCGAAGTTCACAATTGTGAGCAATTTTGAAGAATGGTCCGTTTTGGAGGTTGGTGTAGGACAGTCATTCCATAGGGCAAACTCATTTTCTCCAAGTTGCACTTTGTTTAGTGCCGAAGGAATGGCCTAGTTAGGTGAATGGTCTAGGTTCAGCGATCAGGGACATGCATTCCCTAGGGCAGACTCATTCTCTCCAGGTTGCACTTTGTTTAGTGCCGGAGGAATGGCCCAGATAGGTGAAGGGTCCATGCTCAAAAATCATGGACAGTTATTCTTCCATGCTTGAGAAGAATAGTCCAGATAGCCCATGGTTGATGTTTTTACCTTCTGAGGGTAGATGCTCTTCCAGATCTCACAGATGTGAGTGGAAGAATGGCCCAGATGACTCAATTTATATCATGATATTGTTTTTCTGTGCAGGTTGATATCACATGATATGATCGCTATGGAGACTGTATGTCTCTAGAGTCTAAACAGTAGATGTATGCTACTGTGGTGGATATGTTCCACTGATTGTGACTATGTGTCACTGATTGAGTAGTTGTGTACTACTATGGATAGACACAGTCGTGTTCTATTAGATGACATTGTACTAATTGTCATGGAGATTATCCAGTTGGATAATGATGACGGTGCTTGTGATTTGATCATGAGATAGCCTGTGTGGCTATAATGATGCTACCGGTTGAATGGTCTGTTTGTGCTCAAGACCATTACCTGTTATACCTCCCTAGCTAGGAGGGAGTGTTGATATTATGGTAGCCGTGGGAGGTATTAACCTCCATTTGTGACCTTTGACGAGATTAGAATATTCTGGAAGCAAGAAAAGATTAGGATATAACCCTAGAAGAGAAGTTGGCTAAAGAAAATATTATATACTAAGTATTTGGCACCCAGAAAGAGAAGTCGGCCCAGACAGTCTGGCAAAAGTAGTATAAATATAGGAGGTGTTGACCACCTATCCAACTAGGGGGTCAACTCCATGTGCCATGAAGAGATGCATCATCAGATGCTCATTTGTCGAAGACTATTTGGTTCTACAGGGCGTTTTTGGCCCCGACACTTCTTTTTGTAACTGGAATTTTGACACCCTTGCGTGGGTCAATAATGTAATAGGTCTGCATTGGTCATAGTTAGGTCCGTTACCTTGGGATCGGTTCATTGGGAGAGTTCCTTTCATCGAGGGTTTTTTATCCTCAGGTTATCAATTGGGTTTTTCAGCTTTATTGATTTCCCTTGAGTTTTTCCCTCACACTTGCAATAAGTCCTCCAAAGTGGTGAAGGGCGTTCCAATGGGCTTATCTTCCGGTGACTATTGTTTAGGAATGATGTAAATGACCATGCAAGACATCTTAGAAAGTTTTGCGGAATTCCATTGAGTCTAGATTAGTTTTTTTTAATTAATTAATTTTTAATTAAATTTTTGTAAGTTTCGAGGTTTAATTATTTATTTAATTAATTATTTTTGAGCAAAAATTGTAAAACTAGGTCCTGGGACTTTTGATAGGGGTATTTGTGCTCAAAAGAAATGGAAAGACAACTACACCGTTGGACCAAGTTTCAGCTTAGTCGGACAACTTTTGCTATGGGTTTGTCCACCAGGAATGTCAGTCAGTCAAAAACAACAATTTTAATTGCTAAGTCTTGACATAGCAAAAATGTAAAAATTGTAATAATGAGTTAAAAGGATGATTGAGAGATGGATAAAGATGGAGAGAGGTTTCCTAACCCTTTCCTACCCAACCCAACTTGTTCTAACCTATTTCTAAACCCCTCACCCCCTCACTCACTCAACCCTCATGCCCTCCTAGAGAAGTTATGCCCCCCTCACTTAGGAAAATTCTAGAAAATATATTTTAAATTATTTGGGTCCCCTTCTTTCATGTGGCACACTTTTCCAAGCCTCCCACTACCCCTTTTGCTTGATCCCAACAAAAACCCACTCATCCACCTCATGGATCCACCTCTCAAAACCTAGATGGTGCGCCCTACCCTTGGGATTCTAGCTTGTTCTTGGTGGTGAACACTTGGCATTGATCCAAGAGGGGTGAGTTTGCCTCTCCAAGTATAAATAAAACCCCTCTCACCCTCATTTCTTTACCATATCTTGAGCTATTGTTATGCTACTTGATTTTCACCACTCTCTCTCTCTTTCTTGTTCCATCTTTCATCTATTCTTTGGCTCTTAGGGTTTTGGAGCAAGTATTTCTCCAAGATCCATTTTCTTGAGTAATAAAAGGAGAAACTTTGGAGGATTTTGGAAGAGCAACAAGTATTTTTGTTCTTGCTACACATGAGGTAATCTTGTAAGATTTTGGCATTGTGATTGCATAGATTAGATCTTGGGTAAAGTGTTTTACTTGGGTAGATCTAACAACGAGTATTCTTGTAGATCTATATATGTGGGTTTGCCTGATAGGGTGCAAGTATTTCATCTTATTAACATATTCAATCATATTATCTTCTTGTATGCATAGATCTTGTCAAGTTTTGCAGGTTTGGCTTCAAGGGATTTATTGGGAATGCCTCAAGGAAGAGTCCTCCCTTATAGCACATATAAACTCCTTCTTTCTCATTCTCTTATTGCTGTTCATTCCATATGATATTTCAGCTAGCATAATATCTTAGATTGGTCACTTTAATCATATTTTATCATAAGTTTTTGAGGAGAAAAAATTCTGCCCTAAAAACAAAATTTTTTCTTCACATTGTTGGTTGTGTGTAGCTTTTCCAGCAAGCATAGCTTGCTGGTTTTTGCAGGTTTTCAATAGGTTGAGGGAGTTATGTTGCCCTAAAATAGCCATACAACACTCCAAGACCCTTCTCTTCAAGTGGGTAACAAATCTCAACCTCTACTTTTCATTTTCTAGCTAGTTTTTCATTATTTCTTCACTTTTTAGTAAGTTCTTGCTTGCTCATAGCTTGGGAGGAGAATTGGTACGGCCTACCTCCCAAGTGTGAGCTTAGGGTAGCCTAGGGTAAGTGCAATATTCAAGTTTTTCATTTCTAAAAGCACCTCCTTAGGCTAGGACGTGGGGTTTAGTGAGCATTTGTGTTGATAGTGGTTTTGGTTGCTTACTTGCCTCACAACCTCATTGGCACAATAAGATAGGCTTGCCTCTACCTTGTGCCATTGAGTTGCTTGGCTTGCTTTTTCACTTTCTCTTTCAAGTTTGTTTAATCTTAATAATTGCCTACACCTTGGGAGAGAAACCCCCAAAATCGTAAGACTAGGATAAGTAATGTGTTTTTGATCTCTTAATGCTTTAATGGTTTAAAATATTTTAGATCTAGATCTTATCACATCACATCTTAATCCTTGGCTTGAGCCCTTGGGGCATAATCAACTTGTTTAATTCTAGTTGCATGTTATAAGCTTTCTTAGGATTTATCTTGATTACATGCTCTAAATCCAGCATACACTAAATGGTAAATACTTTAATGATTGAGTAAGTGGTTTCCTTTTAATGCTATAACATTCTTAAGGCCATTTTCCAACACACTTAAGTTAATAAATTGTTGGACAAGTTGATAGTGTAGGCACACATCTAATTTTTCAAGCTTCTCTTTTGCACTTAATGCTTTAAACAAACATAAGATAAATCGTATAAACTTGGATCTTTTCTTCTCTTTGGCAAGTTGTCCTTGCCCTTGTGCTTTAGTATTCTTTTCATAACAAGTTTCTTCATGTTAATGGTTTAATCATGGTGACAAACTAAATTGTTATTCAGCTTGGTCTTTCATGTTACACATATGTTAAGTGCTTAAATTTTATGCTTTGATAACACACTTTTTAAGCTGCAATAAGTTTCGGTTTTGACATTTAATCACCAATTTAAGGCAACTAAAAGTCACCAAAACACTCTCTAATACACCTAAAAGTCTAACCAATTGATATATATACTTAATATGCTTAATAGGGTACTTAAAAGTTAAAACCACCATCTTCACCATCTAAAATGGGGATTGAGGAGGGCAACAGAAGGTGCTAGACCGGGGACGTCCTTTCCGTAAAAACTCAATTCTTAGGGCTGACCTGTGAAGCTAGGGTGGGCCTCATTGCTTCACTTCTTGAGCATCCAACAGTCATTTGACAATCGAGGGAGGAGGTTTTTGGTGAAACATCTAATAAGGGTAATTAAAATCTTTTCAAATCTTAAAAACCCTTAACTCACTAAGCAAGTAAACCTTGGTTTAACTTAATTCATCTTGTGGTTTAATACTTGCAACTTAATCATCTACAAGTAATACTTTGGGGTTAATCAACTAAGTATTTTAACCATTGTGGAATACTTAAGTTTTAATTTCTAAATCTTCTAAGTATTTTTGTGAAGTGTGAATGTTGATGTGTTGTTGATGATAATGCTTTGATCTCCTTTAGATCCTGCACATACAAACTAAACGTGGTTGGCTTGTTACATTGTATCATGGTATCTTTAGCATTCTTTATTGTAAGTACTTGTATCTATTAATTTGTGGAATAAATATTCTTTTGTAATCTTTTGTAATCATATTGTAACGAAATACCCTCTAACTCTAGCTGACCCCTTGCCCAACCTTTAGGCACTAGTCTTAGTTGACTTAGGGAAAGGGTTACTTGACATAACCTTTCATCTTGCACTGCTGCCTTAGCATCATAGGTTAGACTCCCCCCAAACCTTAACAAATTAAAATCAACTCCTAGAACTTAACTCTAAATCTTATCTAGAAACTAGGGACTACCCCCCTTGGCTTCTCTAGGAGTAAGCCTAGACGGAAGAGGTTCAAGCCAAAGTGATAGCGTGGGCTTTGAACCTAGGCATTGTGCCTCCAAGGACACACTAAGTGAGCAGGACTTGGCTCATGTTTGCAAGTGTGTATAAGGACGACAACAAGACGACAGTCTTCATTTTAGCCAGAATTCTCAGAATTGCAGAAATACACTTGTGTGCACTGCAGAAGGCCAGTAGTGTGCAAGTCTGGGGAGCAGCTGCTGCCGCAGTTCTGAAATCTGCATTTTCGGTTTCTCTGGGTTGGACTCTCTGATCAGTTTTGGTTATCTTTGCTTGGAGCATTAGCATTGGTTGGCTATTGGTTTGCTACCAAAATTCTTCTCTCTGTCAAGGTCAAGGTGCTCGGGGGTGGCATTAGTGCCTATGGTTGGGTGACAATATTGCTATATTGTCTATGGTTAAACGAGCACACCCAATATTCTAACAGTTATATGGTTATGCACACACTCTTCAATTCTGTTGTTAATTATGTGTAGAAAACCTCTTGCTATCATTTAAATTTGAAGGCCTATTAATGGAATATTTTTCATTTAGGAGTAACACAATGTGAGGAGATTCTCCCTCTTGCTTTCCTTGCTGTTATAATTTTGTTTTTTTTCCTTCATCTAATAAACTAATTGTTGAAATGGAATTATAATCCAGCCTAATATAACGACACCATCAAATTGCTTTGATGATTAGCACTCTTAGGTCTCCAAGATTAAGTTTTCACACATTAATTTCCAGCAAACACTTAAGGTTGAATTGCATAAAATTAGTTCGTTTTACCTTAAGTATACACCCAAATGATGAATGTATCAACGAGTTCTTTCATCCCAAAGGTTGAATGTGGCAAACTAACCCTTTCTACCATACAACCATCAAAAGTAGTTGATTGTGACAAACTAGTTCCTTCATTCATGCAATGTTTCATGAATCCATTGGCCCATAGATTGATAGGTACTGGTCCCATATCATCCCATTTCCTTGTTCCCTCTTCTTTCTTTCCTTCAATTCCCATTTCCTTTTCCCATTTCCATTTTTTCTAGATGCTACAACTTATGTTTTGTTAAGGCTTACTCTTCATACATTACCTAGAGTCTCCGTGACTCTCCACTCCATAGCCTTAGCAATCCTACCTTTTAGGGAAGCCCCCCTTGGAGAAGAGCCAACCTAAACAGGAGGAAGAGCCATTGAGGTGACAGTGGGTAGCCTTCCTAAGTTGCACAAGACTAGCCCCTTGATGCTTGGGACTTCACATCATTCATGCAATGTTTCATGAATCCATTAGCCCATAGATAGATAAACATTGGTCCATATCATCCCATTTCCTTCTTCCCTCTTCTTTCTATCCTTCAATTCCCATTTCCTTTTCCTATTTCCATTTTTTCTAGATGCTGCAACTTATGTTTTGTTAAGGCTTACTCTTCATACATCACCTAGAGTCTCCATTCCATAGCCTTAGCAATCCTACCTTTTTGGGAAGCCCCGCTCCAGTTGGAGAAGAGCCAACCTAAAGAGGAGGAAGAGCCACTGAGGTGACAGTGGGTAGCCTTTCTAAGTTGCACAAGACTAGCCTCTTGATGCTTGGGACTTTACATCATACAGGGGTGCTAGATTTTGTTGTAACAGAGACAAACCCTTCTGTAGTTCAATTTCTTCCCTTGTCTAAAATTTTTGCTGGAAAATATACTTGGATGCCTCGAATGAGGTTGCTTGCCTCTAATTTTATTACAAATGGAGGGCCTACTTTTATGTGGGCTGACTTCATATATGCCATTTGCTTCCTGCACTTGTGCTGACTTTGATCCTTGTGGTGTTGAGGTCAGCTTCTTTACTGAATCAACTTGAAATCCTGACCACCCTATATCCACGTTGACAGTTGCCACCATCATGTTGGGGGTACCCTCTAAGACTTTATATCCTCTTTTGAATGTGTTTGTCAGGTGTTTTCTTTGTTTCTACTTGTTGATGATGAAAAGATTTTGTCCTCAACAATGCTCTTTTCTTCACCCACACCTTCCTGATGTTCATGTTTTCTGATAGTCATTTGGAGTTGACATTCTCTTAACTTATTGATTTGTTCTTTCCATAAACCTCTACATAGGAATTTAGGTTTCTATATTTTATCAGATTGTTATTGTATTACAGAAAATAATTCGATTATTGCAATGTTAAAACTTGTCATGGTATTGGAATGGGGTGCTTCAATATGGACTTCTTGGCCCTTTCTCACATAAGAAAATTATAGACAGATGTGAATGCAGGATTCAAACTCCTCGACTTTTGGAACAGATCATACCAAATTTTCTTTTTAATATTCGTGATCATTATTTACCTTTTCTTATCTTGGAGCTTTTAAGGCAACCTGTGAAACTTAATCATTGTTGGAGCTCTGACTGATGATCTTCTCATGGAATTTGAAGAAACGAGTCCATGTCCAAAGCTTCAACCCACTCTACCTAGTGAATGAAGGTCTTAATTAAATTCCAAAATTCTAAATTAGTGATACTAACTTGAAAATACAGAGACAGAAAAACCATTGCAAGTGGGGAAATTGTGACCTCTCCTTTAATCTCCCTAATGTATCTTAGGGATATTCTTTCTGATCCACTAAACTTTCCAATGAGGCCTGTTTTTGTTGTGTTAATACAATTTTACTTGACTAGAGCTTTACAAATTCATTGCCCCAAGAGATTTCGAGGGGAAATGACAACCTAAAAAATCATGTGCATGCCTCAAGTAGTGTGACTTGTTTGATAAATGCATTTGGAAAGGGATATTTTTCCAATACTTGTTTTTGTTATGGCATTATGTGCATTCATCAAAAGATTAATTATGATAGTCACTGAAAGGTTGCCGGAGGAGATGAAAAGGGTGCTGTTAAGATTCATAACATATAAACATGGTCTTTGAGCTTCAACTTCTGATCTGGCAGTTTATATTTATGTGCAGATGGTATACAATGGTTCACCTGGATGGATCTGCAGCTCAATTTTGGGATTTCTGCAAGCAACAAGGTCTTCAGGGTTTCCTAAGAATTTGTCCAAAACCAACTCTCATAGCATGGGAACTAATTGCATCATATGCAGCTTTTGAGGCAGCACTCCAACTACTTTTACCTGGTGAAAGAGTAATTGGACCTGTTTCTCCTGCAGGAAACATTCCAGTCTATAAGGTTAATATTCTTATGTGATTTTCATAGATACACGTCTTGGTTAACTTGTATATACATTTACATTTTTTATAATAAACACTTTTATCAGTTACCAACTGAGTATAAATTTATATGTCCAATATTGTTATTAAGAGCAAATATTAGTCAAGAAATATAAGATTGTACTGGTGACATTGTGTACAATCGAATAATTTAATAAAAGTTGTATGCGTGTGTCCATGCCCCCATGCCTTACTTTGGCAGCTGTGTATGAAAAGCAGAAAATAACATGCTGTGCTGTACTTAGAAACGTGCCAGTCTATAAGGCGTACATTCTTATGTGATTTTTGTAGATACACATCTTGATTAACTTGTATATATATTTACATTTTTGATATCAAACACTTTTATCAGTTACCAATGGCATATAAATTTTATGTCGGATATTTTTATGAAGAACAATATTAGTCAAAGAAATATAAAATTGTACTGGTGACATTGTGTAGAATCGGATACTTAATAAAAGTTCTATGCACGTGCACGTGTGTCAATGCCTCTGCCTTACATTGGCATCTGTACATGAAAAGCAGAAAATAACATGCTGTGCTGTACCAAGAAAGTTTGTTTCTTTTTATCCTTGATTTGTATAAAGTTCATGGAATATGGTAAGGGGAATGACATTTCCAAAGCTGTGAACGCTGGTGGAAGAGTGGTCCCATGCTACACAGGAAGTAGTCTGCACTACGCTGCGGGGGAGCGCCCCCCTCGCTGTGGTCCCATACTACACAGGAAGTAGGTGTTATTAGGCTTTGATTATTAATAGTTATTAACAAGTATTTATTATTAATAGTAATTATATAACTATGATTAATACTTATGTTATTACACTGATCTAATTAATAGTTCTTATTTTTTACATTTAGTTATTAATTATTATGTACCTTTTTTAGTTATTAATCATTATTAGTTCCTTTTTATTTGTTATTTCATTGGTATTTTTGTTTTCTTTTTACCTTCCTGGGTTCATTCTAATTTGTGCCCTGTTTTTCAATTTTCTTGTTCTCCAGCCAACTTTTCTCCTCTTTTTCTTCTTTTTGTTGCTAATCCTTTATTTATTAGGATGGGTAATCATTTCATATTGCAAGTTTTGCATCTTTCTTCATGTTGATTTTGCTTTGATTTTTATCTTTCTATCCTGAAGATGGATTGCATATTGCTGGTCCAAAACATCGACACCAACCTCTCAAACACAGTGAATCCGGAAACCCTTAATATTAATACACCACATTGTGAAAGCCTAAAACATCAAGTTGATGACATGTAAGATGATTTGTTAGATGCCTTGATGGTTCATTGCTTGATATACTTGCTTATCATGGAGAAAAAGCGTTGCACTTGATGATCTAGCTTTCACATTGGTTAGAGGTGTGTTATCAGAGGATTTAGCACTTGTGCAAAACCCTCACACGATACCAAACTTTTGTAACAATTGGAAGTAGTTGTCACTATCACCTAAACAAGTATTTCCCTTGTTTTAGTGATGGATGAAGATCCAACACAAGGGAGGCTTTCCTTGTGACCTCGAAGGATCCTATAGCAAGCCAGAGGCAAGTCTACAGTCCCCTATCTTGGTCACTTGAAGAGATAGACTAGGTTTAGGGAAATGGGGCAGTTTAAGAAGAGTTTAGACAAGGCAATTGGTTGTACGTGTGTGAGAGGAGTGTTCCAATGAATAAAATAACCAAAGCCGAGTGTAAGAAGTGAAATATAAGCCCCAAAACACTAGCTATCAATGAAGGAGGGATGCTATAATTAATCTTGCAATAACTAACAGTTTATATCAGCAAGTATATTTGTAAGCAAGAAATCAACCCTCAAAAATTGCCAATAAAATATTAAAATACAACCCTTAATGAGTGGAATAAGCTCCCAGTGTTCAACAATAAATTTAGCCTTCTTAAACCACAATATTAAGTAAGTTATCAGCAATTTGAACCAGCCCTAATGGCTGTAACTAACTTTACAACAGCAGCAAGTTATTGAGTGAATTTGCAAGTCATTTAGCCATATTGAGCACAAGGAAGTGATTGAGTATCCACCCAACATGTTACTTTTTTGAAAGAGTGAGTTTATTCAAGTTTACACACTTATAGCAAGAAGTCTAGTGCCATTTTCTTTTCTTTGGGCAATGGAGTCAAGCCACACTTTGAATTTGGACTTAGAGAGCCAAAAAGAGCGAGGATTGAGAACCCTAAGACTATAGATTCATAGGCTTAGGAACAATCTATTAGGATCAAACCTTAATGTCTAAAGACTTATAAACCCTAGGTCTTGAAACTAGCTACAAACTTTAACCTAGGGGGATAAAGACTTACAATCCCTAGATTAGATCTTTAATGCTTCAACAACCATAGGTGAATGAAATAGGGAGGGGGATAAAGACTTATAATCCTTTCCTAGGGTTTCAACAAGAATAAGGTAACATGTAACAAATTACAACATAACATTCACCACAATATAACATAAACATTTAAACTTGACAAATTACTCAACCAAGTCAAAATGCATGAGGAAACCCTTTCTCAAGATCATCCACCAACATTAAGACAAAGCATTCACAAAGATCTTCCCTCCAAAAGTGTGCACTAGTTATCCATAGCGAAAAAGAGAAGAGAGAGAAAATAGTAGAGATGAATCACAAGTGTAAGTTGTGATTTGCCTAGGAGGTAGCACTAGCCTCTTTATATGAGGAATCCCTAGCGCTAAAGCCCCTCAAAACGATGTTGCTAGAGCGCGGAGCAGAGTGGAGCGGGAGCGTTTTTAGGGAGCGGAGCATCGAGAGTGTCATTTTCAAAAAATCCTCAGGAGCGAAGCATCCCGGGAGTGTGTATTACATATATATATATAAAATGGCGTCCAAAACAAGAAAGTTTAAACTGTGCTAGACTCTAGAGTCTAGTTGCTAAATGCTATGAATCTATCATCTATAGACTGACATGTAAAGTAATGAAGCGCCCCATGGAGCTTCCTGTCACGAGAGCAAGCAATGGTGTGCAAGGCATTAAGAGCTCTAACCTAGCGACTCCACCAAGGATATAAGCCCTATTCTATCTGTTATCCCCACTTTTTAGGGATAACTAGGAGATCATGTCTCGAGGCCCACAGGTCCTAGACATGGAGTACCGAGAGCAGGATCGACCTGAGCATGGCCCTGGAGGGCCTACCTTTTCTTCTTCCATCGTCCTTATCTTGTCGGCAACAACAACATCCATCACCATTGGTTTGGTCTTGTATCAAAAGAGGTTCTTGCTCCATGAGGTAATTAGTCCAGGTATCATGGTATGTGTCACATTTGATCATTAAAACCTTTAAATGTATGGATCTGGTTCCTTTTATTTCTAACGACTGCTTGGATATAACATTTGCCCACTCGACCATGTTTGGGGGGATTGACAGGATGCCCTAGCAAGCCTGTGTTTGTAGGTTTTGGTTTGCCACTGGGGGGATTTCTAAAAAGCCATCGTCCACTCCCATCATAACACCACTTTTCCATTTTATCTCCCGCTCACTTATCCCATTCCCCTTGTCCGGGCATTGGGTTGACCTATTTTCAGGATTGCACCTTACCTCGTGGGAAGAAGGGGCTAAAGGCCCAGAAGGTAAAAGCAAGCTGGTAAAAGATAAAAGCCTAAAAATAAAATCGAGATGCTTCGCCCAGGGATCCTCGAGAAAGCAATAAAAGGCTTCTCAGCAAGAAACAAGATTTAATCTATTCCTTACCTTTAATCTTTGCTAAATTATAAGTAATAAGCTCTAAAGGAGCTACTATGATGATTGTTCGTGCTATTGCTTTATATTGTCAAGAAGGATATTATTCTTGCTTG
>JZKD02S1890848.1:9058-26679 GCA_000966675.3 Picea glauca
TTTCATTTCTTATTCATAAAATATAAAATCAAAAAATATCTCTAACTGTCTTAGGACAGAAAGCACATGAGTTTTACAGGTTTTATTTAAATCTGTCAGTTGTAGATATTGTATAGTTATAGTACAACAAGTAGTTAGACAACTAATTAGTAGAGTTAGTATAGTAGCAATTAGTAGTTTGTATATATATATAATTAATTAGATTAGTGTATTAGTTTGTTTTAGTGTTAGTAATAGTTTGTTTTATTTATTGCTAGTTAGTTTAGTTTCTTGTATTTAGTTTAGTTTAGTTTATTAGTTTTAGCTAGTTTGTTTTATTTAGTTTAGTTTAGTTTATTTGTTTTAGTTAGTTTTAGTTAGTTTAGATTAGTTTTCTCTTTGTTTTTCTTAGAACCTTAGAACGGCCAATGGAGCCATTAAACCCGTCAGGGTGGTCCATTCCAAATGACTTGGGTTATTAGACAACCCCGGACCGGTTCCACTCTCTCAGTTGACGGACGGTCAATTTTTCCCATTAACAAATGGTGCTAGAAGGAGGGCCTGAACTTAATTAATGGAACGAGGCAGTCACAAGACTCCTCCCCCCCCTAATCGCTCACCTATAGTGAATAGAAGCCATTCACAAGATAATATTCCCCTTCAAACAACAACTACTTCAACCGAAGATCCGTAGATCACAGTTGAGCCAACAACCCCTAATCCTACAGGTGGTGATACACAAGAGATTATCCGTCAATTTCTTATTAAAACACACAGTGCCTTAGCTCATCTTAGGCAACCAAACGATCCATGGGGTCAACCTTTAGACTTCTCTAATATCAGAGAAAAATTAGGTGACATTAACCTCGCTGTGAATCCTATAGATCTGAACACAAATCCTGCTGCAGGACGATCTGGGATACCCCCTTCACCACCTCCCTCATCTCCTTCCTCTTCTGGAGGAGATTCCGCTTCTGACGAAGGAAACTCATCTTCTCATCCTTCCACACCCACTACTCCAATGGAAAATCAGAATAATCCTGCTAGACCCTGGTTGGACCAGGATGCTGTACCTGTACCTGGAGCCCAACACCCTTTTCCTAAACACCCGGAGAAATGGATTCCTAAGTTTGACCCTAATTCAAAACAGATAGATGAAGATCATATCAAAAAATTTATGTTAGCCATCAGACTCCATAATGTTGAACATGAAGACGTTGTCTGTAGGTTGTTCCCTTATACTTTTGAGGGTAATGCGTCCACTTGGTACTTTGCCCAACAACCCCATACAATAGTGTCTTGGGAAAAGTTTGTGTCATGCTTTTTGGAAAAATTCAGAGATGGTAAACCTCCATAGGTCTTAGTCATGGATCTTTCAAGCTTAAAAATGAACCCAAAAGAAAAAGTTAAAGATTTTAATCAAAGATTCCTAACACTCAAAAATCAAATCCCTATAGATTCTATGCCTACTGAGAGTCTTGTAATAGATTACTACACTAAATCTCTACATCAAAGTATAGCTATTTGGGTCAAACAATCTAAAAAGGATACGTTGTTAGAAGCCTTCGAGGAGGCTAGTCAGATTGAAAAAGATATACTTAGTCTTGAGGAATCTTCTAGCAACGAAACTGAGACTAGTTCTTCTTCCAAAAAGAAGATTGAAATTATCCCCAGACCCACACAAAGTAAAACACAACCTGAAAACTATGATATGGAAAATTTAATTAAAGTTGTACAAAAATTGTCTAATCAAGTTATAGATTTAAAAAGGTCAACTAAAGAAGCTTCCTCGAGTAAAGGACCCTATAAAACTCCTTTCCTAAAGCCTTTTCCTACCAACTGACCTAACCCAAACCCCGAAGGCTTAAATCTAGAAAGTTTGCAATATGCCCTTCAAACAATTCTAGAAGCCCAAGATAACTTAATGCCCCCTGATGTTCCTCAAGATGAGGTCGAACAGGAAACAGTTCAAGAAGAAGAGTCTTCTCCAAACTTCTTTGGACATTTCTCGGACAACATCTTCCAAGATAACTTCGAGACTATTCACCCTTACAACACTAGGAGTAAGACAAAAAACAAGCCTTCTACCGAGAACACTACAACTTCACCTCCAAAGCCATCTAAATCAGCAGAAGCTAAACAGAGCAATGTCGGCCCCAAATTAGATTATGATGTTGTTGAAGATCTAAAAAAATTAAGGGCTAACATTTCTATTTATGAGTTATTGAAGTTTCCGTTTTTGTTACAGAAGATGTTGCAAAATATTTCAGAGAATGGCAAGAATGGTAATTCAAATGGTAACAAGGTTGTGCAAAGCAAAGTTCCGTAGAAGAATTCCACTAAAAATAATCGTGATCCTCAAGATAAAGGAAGTATTCTTGTAACCCCTGTAAATAATGTAAATAATGTAAATAATGTAGATAAAGTAGCATTAGAAATTGCGAGTAAGAAACCACAAGCTACTACTCTTAGTACTCGCAAGAATGTACCTCATTTTTTTTTAACTTTCGAAATTTTCAACAGAAATGTGCATAATTGTATGGTTGACTCAAGAGCGTCATGTAATGTGATGCCTTGGTCTGTTTGCCAAAAGATTAACGCTGAAGTGGAACCATCTACCTTTGAAAATCATACAACTTGATCGAACCGATGTTAAAGTTATAGGCGAACTAAAAAATGTATTAATTAGATTATAGTCTAACCCAAAGGTTCATCAGGTTATTGATATAATTGTGGTGAATATTCCAGAAGCGTATGGTCTGTTTTTGAGCAGGGACTGGTCGGAGAAGCTGCATGGTTACTTCGCGATGGACTGGTCTCACTTATGGATTCTAGTGAATGGTAAGCCCAACAAGATTAGGGTGAATCGTGAGCGTTACCTTAAGTTCACGGTCACAGATTTGAATGAACCTAATGAACCATATACACCTACTGCGGATTCACCTGAAGTCCAAGGGATGGACACCTTCTTCAGAAATTTCATGGCTGAAGTTTCACCTATCATCAATCCTGAACACTAGTCCGTGATCATAGCATACGTGCAACCAACAACTTCTATGCAATGGTCCCATGAGCCCGATGGAAATCAAATTTGGTCTCTATATTTCGATGGTTCTAAGTCTAAAGAAGGAGCTGGTGCAGGCTGCATCATTATTGATCCGGCAGGTAATAAGACATTAATGGCTTGTAGACTAGAATTTGAATGTACTAACAATACCACAGAATATGAGGCTTCATTGCAAGGTCTCAGAAAAGATTTGGATATGAACATTCAAAACCTGGTTGTATTTGCCGACTCTGAAATAGTGGTTAGATAGGTAAGGGACTCTATACACTGTCTTTTCCCACATCTCAAAAGTTACCAGTCTAAGGTATGGACTTTAATGAATAAATTTTCTTCTTTCAATATAAATTCCATTCCTAGATGAAATAATGATGAAGCAGATCTACTAGCTAATGTAGCCTCAAAACTTCTTCCTGCAGAAGGTTTATCCCCAAATGCATTCTCCATCGAGCTATTGTTTCGACCATCTGTTCCTGACAATATCACAAACTGGAGAGTATTTGACGATGATCAACAGATCATTAACTTTCTGCATATGGAAGAAACCTTTCAAGGTGCAGTGATAGATGAATGCACGCACGACGACAATTTGCACGATTTTACGGTAATACCTGATCTGAAATCTCCTGAAGCTCTGTCAGACATGGTAAATTACATTCCCAAATCCATAGTTAGATTAGAAAAGTTTTATGATTTTGAAGATAAGTTTAAAAAGACGGTCAATTGTAAAACTAATAGTTCCTCGTTGTCTTATGAAAAAGTTAATTTAGGAACTAGTGAAAATCCTCAGTGTATCAGCTTAGGCTTGGGATGTTCTAAGCAAGAAAAAGTTGCTTTTGTTAAATTATTTGAAGAATTTAAGGATGTATTTGCATGGACATACGATGATCTCAAAACATTCGATCCTAATATTATACAGCATGTCATCCCGATGAAGCCCCAAACCTTACCCTTCCAACAGAAACTAAGGAAAATGCATCCTAAACTTGAACCGACCGTTCAAAAAGAATTGAATAAACTACTAAGTGCTAAAATAATTTTTCCTATTAGACACACTCAATGGGTTTCCAACCTCGTCCCAGTATGGAAGAAAAACGGGGAAATCCGACTTTGTGTCGATTTCTGAAACCTTAATAAAGCGTCTGACAAAGACAATTATCCTATCCCACCCATGGAACAGATCCTTCAACAAGTATCTGGTTCTGAGAGGCTATCCTTACTGGATGGTTTCTTCGGATACAACCAAGTCTTGATGTCTCCGCCAGACCAACTAAAAACTACCTTCCGTACCCCGTGGGGCACTTATGCTTATCGCAAAATGCCCTTTGGATTGATTAATGCTGGTGCTACCTTTCAGAGGGAAATGGACATTTCTTTTCGAGGCTTAATCAATCACTCTGTAGTAGTTTACTTAGATGATGTGACCATTTATTCTAAGAATAGAGACGATCATCTAGCTCACTTACGAGCCATTCTTCTATGATGTCATAAATATGCCATCTCCTTGAACCCCAAGAAGTCCATCTTTGCAGTAAAATAGGGTAAATTACTAGGATTCATTGTGTCTAGTGATGGGATGATTATTGATCCCGAGAGGACTCAAGTCATCGCTAAACTTCCCCCACCTATCTCCAAAAAATCCATGCAGTCTTTCCTAGGCCAGATTAATTTCGTGAGAAGATTTGTCCCTAGTTTCTCCGAAATGGTCAGGCCTCTACAAAACCTAATTAAGAAATACACCCAATATCACTGGGGACCCACAGAAAACCAAGATTTTAATGCCATAAAGAAGGCTATCATAGACGCTCCGTCTCTCATGAGCCCTGACTTCTCTCAGGATTTTACACTCTATACTTTTGCCTCCGATCGTTCCTATGATGTAGTCCTTACTCAGAAGAATTTTGATAATAATGAAGTACCCATTTCCTTTACAAGATCTACTTTCAAAGGTGCTGAACTTAAATATCCAACGGTTGATCGGAAAGCCTACACTGTTTTCAAAGCAGTTAAGCATTTCCGGTCCTATCTTTTGAAGTCAAGGACAAAAATCATTGTCCCCTACCCTGCTGTAAGAAAGTTGTTAGTGCAGAAGGAGTTAGGAGAGAAGAGAGCTAACTGGGTCACCTCCTTGCAGGAGTATGCTTAGAAATCACCCCGGCTAAGATCGTGAGAGGCCAAGGATTGTGTAAGTTGGTTGTTGAAACATGGAAACAAGAAGATAGTGATACATCAAACCCAGAACAACACGATCAAAGTTTAATTTGTTGTGCGCAAAACCGCGTTAGTCCCCGGTACGACGATATTAGATACTGTCTCAAACATGGATCAACACCTCTTCACCTTGACCTCGCCAAAAGAAAAGCGTTGACACTAAAGTCCGACTCCTTTCATCTAGTTAACGATATACTGTTTCGTCAGAATTTTGACGGCGTACTGATGCGCTGCCTCGAAAAAGACGAAGCAGAAAAAGTCTTGCTTGAGTTGCATGTAGGAGAAGCTGGTGTTCACTTCGGTGGTGATAGCACTGCTCATAAGGTTTTAAGAGCTGGTTACTACTGGCCCACGCTTTTTAGGGACGCCCATGCCTTGTGTCGTAAATGTATCATCTGTCAGAAAGCATCAGGGCGGTTGCAAAAACCATCCTTCCCCTTGCAACCCGTCTCAGTAGACTCTCCTTTCGAGCAATGGGGCCTTGATATCATAGGTCCTATTAACCCTCCATCCTCACAATAGCACAAGTATATTGTGACAACCACAGACTACTTTACTCGATGGTCCGAAGCTACCGCACTAAGAACTGTTAACACAAGTCAGGTGATTGCTTTTCGAAACTCGAATATTATCACCCGTTTCGGTATCCCTGATTTGTCTAGTCTTTGATAACTCTTCATACTTTTCTTCTCTTAAGATGAGTGAGTTCTCTTTGGATAAAGGAATAAAGATGAAGTATTCTGCTAGTTACTACCCCCAGGGCAACGGCTTAGGAGAATCAACAAACAAGAACTTGATAAAAATTATCAAGAGGACAGTGGCTGAAAATCACAAGAACTGGCACAATGCACTACTGAATGCACTGTGGGCTGATAGGGTAACCCCCAAAGATGCTATAGGTAACTCCCCCTTTTTTCTCGTTTATGACAGAGAAGCCATTCTGCCACCTCACACTCTTCTTTCTTCTCTTCAATTGTCACAAAAAGTCCAAGAAGAAGATTGTCCCCCTTTAGAAAGCCGCATTAGCGATTTGATGAATTCAGAAGAACTAAGAACCCAAGGTAAGCGTAAGTTAGATCAACATCAACAATTGATTAAAATCTGGTTAGATTCTAATTCTGCTTCTGATAGGAATTTCGAAGTAGGCGATCTCGTTTTGAAGTGGGACAAACCACACGAAGGAAAGGGTGAGCATACCAAGTTTCAAAACTTATCACTTGGGCCATTTTTGATTGCTGAAAATTTTGGTTCTAGTTCCTTTCGATTGCATAACCTTGAAGGGCAGCTTGACACCTATTCGGTGAATGGCCAAGCCCTGAAAAGATACTTTGCTTGATAACTACCCTTGTATATTATGTAAATATTTCATTTTTTTTTCATTTTTCGTTTGCTTTCTGTTTTGATTTTGATTTGAATTAATCAGTTTTTTATCTTTTTTGAAAAATACGCATACCTATGCACCGAGCCATTCAGACAAAGCCGATAGAAAAATTTCTTCGCTAAAATAACTTCTGAAAGTTTGAACAAACATCAGTGATATATTGATATCTACTTTGGAAAAATTCTGTTGTTTGAAAGAAGTTTACTGATTTCAATCTCTGAGCAAAGTTTGTCATGATCATCTATTATCTTTTTACGCTGTCCCTTTTCCGTAAAGGAATGACTCAAAAAGATGTCTCCCTGTTGTAGGAAGTTGTTTTTATAAATAAAACATTTCTGGAGTTGAATAAAGGACAGTGCTAAATTTTTTTGATGAGGTCTAAAAAATATATTAAAATATCAAGATTATCAGCGTCACCCCGCTCAGCTATATATCTACAAAAGAAAAACAAAATAAAGTTATGAATAAGAGCTGTGGGAAGTTCTTGTAAACTCGTTGGGATACTGAACAGGTCTGCTGGAAGCGGGTAAATGCATGCATGGCGCCGAGACAACTTCGCCAGGGTACTGAACAGGCCTGCTGGCAGTGAAGCAATGTCGGGTACATAAAAATCTGTAAAAAATATGAGAAAGCTCTTTAATGTCCTTTATTCTGATCTAGAACTTCTTGACAGGATACAGATGTCAAAGTGGGTTAAATGGAAACCCTATCGAGGCTATGGATGCCTACTGCCAGTAGTGGCCATGCCAACAATATTGAAGATTTTATCTTTAATATCGTGACTTGCTGATCTTAAGACTCTTATTAGTTTTCATCTTTTAAAACACTGCTGGAAAAGACGGTAAATGATGATGTTTGTACGATTTTTTGGTTGTTGTTTTTGAGTTGAAATTTTCTTTGATGTCCTAATCTGAATTTATTTCTTTTGACAGAGATAATTGCTTCTACCAGTGTGTTGCCATTGTTGGCAGCCAATTCAATTTTTCTATTGTCCTATAAGCTGCCTACACCTATGTCTTCCGAACTTCAAATTGTCATCGTATTTTTCAAATAGACGATGTTTTCATTTCTTGCGACACTTGCAAATTTGTCTCCATTAAGTTTTCACGACTATAAGCGTGAAAACTTCTCCTTTCGAGGTCACATTTCGATCACTGTCTTATTTGTCGTCATCTTTTTATGATTTTTTTATGGCACTTACCTTTGGTTTATCGTTATGTGGTAGAAAGGATTTTCGAACTTTGCCTATTTGGACATTTTCATAACTTGATTTTATTAAACTTGTGAGGCATTGAGCATATAGATTTATACTTGCCTAGTCATTGAATTGCATAGGGGTCATGATTTATTTTTGTTTTTATATACGATATGATCCTTATAATAATCTTTTTATGGCTCTTGGCTTGTAAATTTTATGAGTATCAATTGGCACAATGGTTTAAAATTTTTGATTAAACATTTATACATTCGCGCATGGTTAACACCCGGTGTTGGTTATACGTTGAATATTCATGGTTTGAAAGATTATAGTTAATGGCGCATTGGCATAATACTCACCGTTTGATTCTTTGTTTAGCCGAATGATTTGGTTTTGAACTATGCTATGATTGATTGAACATATGTGGAATTCATCGGTTGTAATTTTCCATAACTATTGTGCATGGTGGTGAATAACTCCACCACCCTTGCATGCGCACATTAATGCGTTCCCCCTTTGATCGTTCATTGCTGTTAGACCGGATGACTCTGCTCCTGTGCGTTGGTGAATTCAAACCAAACCCTTACCATGTTCTTGCACCATGGCCCCTATTGTCTGAGCTGAACCCAATGGTAGCCAGGCTCTATTGATGTTTGACAGTGCCCGCAGTGACCTCGAGGACAATGGGTGGCCTCCATTTATACAAAAATTCGAGGGTTTTAACCTTTGCATAGTTCGGAAATTCGCCATGACCTTTGATGGCTGTCGAGCCAAGGTCGGCAATATTCAATTGCAAATTCACGAACAGTTTATCAATCTTGCTACGGGTTTGCCTGCCACTGGACAACGATGGTCCAAGAATTGAAAATTAGAGGAGGTCCCTTGGACACTTCTCTTCCAGTCGCGTAAAATCACCTCCTGTGATAAATGTTTGCCAGTAAGTATGCATAAATAGAGTTGGCATGATTTATTGATGATAATCAAACAGTTGATCTCCTGCGAAGGTCGGTACGGTTTTGTTTTCTTACACCACCTTCGTTTTCTTATGGTTTTTATGGGTTATCAGCTCAATATGCCCTATTATTTGCATAGAAGCCTATTTAAAATGTCAAAGAAGTACAAAAGGAACCNCCTAGTCATTGAATTGCATAGGGGTCATGATTTATTTTTGTTTTTATATACGATATGATCCTTATAATAATCTTTTTATGGCTCTTGGCTTGTAAATTTTATGAGTATCAATTGGCACAATGGTTTAAAATTTTTGATTAAACATTTATACATTCGCGCATGGTTAACACCCGGTGTTGGTTATACGTTGAATATTCATGGTTTGAAAGATTATAGTTAATGGCGCATTGGCATAACACTCACCGTTTGATTCTTTGTTTAGCCAAATGATTTGGTTTTGAACTATGCTATGATTGATTGAACATATGTGGAATTCATCGGTTGTACTTTTCCATAACTATTGTGCATGGTGGTGAATAACTCCACCACCCTTGCATGCGCACATTAATGTGTTCCCCCTTTGATCGTTCATTGCTGTTAGACTGAATGAATCTGCTCCTGTGCGTTGGTGAATTCAAACCAAACCCTTACCATGTTCTTGCACCATGGCCCCTGTTGTCCGAGCTGAACCCAATGGCAGCCAGGCTCTATTGATGTTTGACAGTGCCCGCAGTGACCTCGAGGACAATGGGTGGCCTCCATTTATACAAAAATTCGAGGGTTTTAACCTCTGCATAGTTCGACAATTCGCCATGACCTTTGATGGCTGTCGAGCCAAGGTCGGCGATATTCAATTGCAAATTCACGAACAGTTTATCAATCTTGCTACGGGTTTGCCTGCCACTGGACAACGATGGTCCAAGAATTGAAAATTAGAGGAGGTCCCTTGGACACTTCTCTTCCAGTCGCGTAAAATCACCTCCTGTGATAAAGGTTTGCCAGTAAGTATGCATAAACAGAGTTGGCATGATTTATTAATGATAATCAAATAGTTTATCACCTGCGAAGGTCGGTACGGTTTTGTTTTCTTACACCACCTTCGTTTGCTTATGGTTTTTATGGGTTATCAGCTCAATATGCCCTATTATTTGCATAGAAGCCTGTTTAAAATGTCAAAGAAGTACAAAAGGAACCNGATAGAAAAATTTCTTCGCTGAAATAACTTCTGAAAGTTTGAACAAACATCAGTGATATATTGATATCTACTTTGGAAAAATTTTGTTGTTTGAAATAAGTTTACTGATTTCAATCTCTAAGCAAAGTTTGTCATGATCATCTATTATCTTTTTACGTTGTCCCTTTTCCGTAAAGGAATGACTCAAAAAGATGTATCCCTGTCGTAGGAAGTTGTTTTTATAAATAAAACATTTATGGAGCTGAATAAAGGACAGTGCTAAAAAATTCCGATGAGGTCTAAAAAATATGTTAAAATATCAAGATTATCAGCATCACCCCGCTCAGCTATATATCTACAAACGAAAAAAAATAAAGTTATGAATAAGAGCTGTGGGAAGTGCTTGTAAACCCATCGGGATACTGAACAGTTTTGCTGGCAGCGGGTAAATGCATGCATGGCGCCAAGACAACTTCGCCGGGGTACTGAACAGGCCTGATGGCAGGGAAGTAATGTTGGGTACATGAAAATCTGTAAAAAATATGAGAAACCTCTTTAATGTCCTTTATTCTGATCTAGAACTTCTTGACAGGATACAAGTGTCAGAGTGGGTTAAATGACAACCCTGTCGAGGCTATGGACGCCTGCTGGCAGCAGTGGCCATGCCAACAATATTGAATATTTTATCTTTAATATCGTGACTTGTTGATCTTAAGATTGTTATTAGTTTTCATCTTTTAAAACACTACTGGAAAAGACGGTAAATGATGATGTTTGTATGATTTTCTAGTTGTTGTTTTTGAGTTGAAATTTTCTTTGCTGTCCTAATCTAAATTTATTTCTTTTGATAGAGATAATTGTATCTACCAGTGTGTCACCATTGTTGGCAGCCAATTCAATTTTTTCTATTGTCCTATAATCTGCCTACACCTATGTCTTCCGAACTTCAAATTGTCGTTGGATTTTTCAAATAGACGATGTTTTCATTTCTTGCGACACTTGCAAATTTGTCTCCATTAAGTTTTCACGACTATAAGTGTGAAAACTTCTCCTTTCGAGGTCACATTTCGATCACTGTCTGATTTGTCGTCATCTTTTTATCATTTTTTTATGGAACTTACCTTTGGTTTATCGTTATGTGGCAGAAAGGATTTTCGAACTTTGCCTATTTGGACATTTGCATAACTTGATTTTATTAAACTTGTGAGGCATTGAGGATATATATTTATACTTGCCTAGTCATTGAATTGCATAGGGGTCATGATTTATTTTTGTTTTTATATACGATATGATCCTTATAATAATCTTTTTATGACTCTTGGCTTGTAAATTTTATGAGTATCAATTGGCACAATGGTTTAAAACTTTTGATTAAACATTTATACATTCGTGCATGGTTAACACCCGGTATTGGTTATACATTGAATATTCATGGTTTGAAAGATTATAGTTAATGGCGCGTTGGCATAACTCTCACCGTTTGATTCTTTGGTTAAATGATTTGGTTTTGAACTATGCTATGATTGATTGAACAGATGTGGAATTCGCCGGTTGTACTTTGCCATAACTATTGTGCATGGCGGTGAATAACTCCACCACCCTCGCATGCGCACATTAATGCATTTCCCCTTTGATCGTTCATTGTTGTTAGACCGAATGACTCTGCTCCTGTGCATTGGTGAATTCGACCCAAACCCTTACCATGTGCTCGCACCATGGCCCCTGTCGTCCGAGCTGAACCCAATGGTAGCCAGGCTCTGTTCATGTTTGACAGTGCCCGCAGTGACCTCGAGGACAATGGGTGGCTTCCATTTATACAAAAATTCAAGGGTTTTAACCTCTACATAGTTCGACAATTCGCCATGACCTTTGATGGCTGTCGAGCCAAGGTCGGCGATATTCAATTGTAATTTGACGAACAGTTTATCAATCTTGCTACGGGTTTTCCTGCCACTGGACAACGATGGTCCAAGAATTGCAAATTAGAGGAGGTCCCTTGGACACTGCTCTTCCAGTCGCGTAAAATCACCTCCTGTGATAAAGGTTTGCCAGTAAGTATGCTTAAATAGTGTTGGCATGATTTATTGATGATAATCAAATAGTTTATCACCTGCGAAGGCCGGTACGGGTTTGTTTTCTTACACCACCTTCATTTTATTATTGTTTTTATGGGTTATCATCTCAATATACCCTATTATTTGCATAGAATCCTGTTTAAAATGTCAAAGAAGTACAAAAGGAACCAGGCTGATAGTAGCCTTTTTCATTATGGGCTGGTTAAGATTATTGTTTTCTGTCATTTGGGTATACATGGAGATTGTTGGAGCAATTTCCTTGCTCGGAATGATTTTGAGGATTCGAACCCTCCACAGATTGAAAAACCTGTGGTGAGTGAGGACAAGTCTGTACCCTCAGTACCCTACAACATCCTGCTACCTAAACCCTTGGCTGACTCACCTATCGACCTACCCCACTCTGTGACTAAGGGTGTTGAGACTGTTAAGCCTTTGGGAAAAAAGCCTAAGGAGAAACCCACTGTAAACGCCAAAGGAAAAAAGAATGCCCATTTAATTTCACGTATGGAAAGAAATAAGCCAAAACCTCCTGTCGATCCAAACCCTATCATGTTGAGTGAGGACTCTGATTCGGAAGTGCAGCGTTTCTTGGCTAGTGAGTACCCCTATTCGGAAGGTTTGTGTGACGAAGCCTCGTATGACTTTGTGTCAAACCTACCCCCCTACCTATAGGATGACCCTAACTACCCAGGCATTAAGCTGCCTTGTGAATCCCCTGGTCATTCATCCGAACCCTCTCCTGCTCTGTCAAAACCTACAGTGCCACCCTGTGATCAATGAAACTCGTGGTTAGAGAGATATTATCTTGACGTTCCGATGCTACAGTCAAGAATTCACTCTTTGGAGGAACATGTTGCACTTATTACCAGTCAAAAGTCTAAGCTACAAGCCATTGATAAGAAGAAAAAGATGACAGGCTCCATCTTGTTTAAAAATGTGGAATCAGCTATAGCGGTTGTGAATTCTAAGTTGGTATAATTTGAGCAGCCTCACACAGGTATGTTTTGATATCGCTTGTTTATATAACGAACTCGAATTCGTTTTTGAATAGCTTTGTTTACAGCATTGATTGGCTCTATTACATAGTATGCATTCTATAAATAGCTATGCTTTGACTAAATGGAAGTTCATTTTCCCAGTTTAGCTTCGATTGGATTTTCATCGATTTGGTTGATCTTGGTGTGGATTTGATTTGTTTGATTTAGNGATAGAAAAATTTCTTCGCTGAAATAACTTCTGAAAGTTTGAACAAACATCAGTGATATATTGATATCTACTTTGGAAAAATTTTGTTGTTTGAAATAAGTTTACTGATTTCAATCTCTAAGCAAAGTTTGTCATGATCATCTATTATCTTTTTACGTTGTCCCTTTTCCGTAAAGGAATGACTCAAAAAGATGTATCCCTGTCGTAGGAAGTTGTTTTTATAAATAAAACATTTATGGAGCTGAATAAAGGACAGTGCTAAAAAATTCCGATGAGGTCTAAAAAATATGTTAAAATATCAAGATTATCAGCATCACCCCGCTCAGCTATATATCTACAAACGAAAAAAAATAAAGTTATGAATAAGAGCTGTGGGAAGTGCTTGTAAACCCATCGGGATACTGAACAGTTTTGCTGGCAGCGGGTAAATGCATGCATGGCGCCAAGACAACTTCGCCGGGGTACTGAACAGGCCTGATGGCAGGGAAGTAATGTTGGGTACATGAAAATCTGTAAAAAATATGAGAAACCTCTTTAATGTCCTTTATTCTGATCTAGAACTTCTTGACAGGATACAAGTGTCAGAGTGGGTTAAATGACAACCCTGTCGAGGCTATGGACGCCTGCTGGCAGCAGTGGCCATGCCAACAATATTGAATATTTTATCTTTAATATCGTGACTTGTTGATCTTAAGATTGTTATTAGTTTTCATCTTTTAAAACACTACTGGAAAAGACGGTAAATGATGATGTTTGTATGATTTTCTGGTTGTTGTTTTTGAGTTGAAATTTTCTTTGTTGTCCTAATCTAAATTTATTTCTTTTGACAGAGATAACTGTATCTACCAGTGTGTCACCATTGTTGGCAGCCAATTCAATTTTTTCTATTGTCCTATAATCTGCCTACACCTATGTCTTCCGAACTTCAAATTGTCGTCGGATTTTTCAAATAGATGATGTTTTCATTTCTTGCGACACTTGCAAATTTGTCTCCATTAAGTTTTCACGACTATAAGCGTGAAAGCTTCTCCTTTCGAGGTCACATTTTGATCATTGTTTGATTTGTCGTCATCTTTTTATCATTTTTTTATGGAACTTACCTCTGGTTTATCGTTATGTGGCAGAAAGGATTTTCGAACTTTGCCTATTTGGACATTTGCATAACTTGATTTTATTAAACTTGTGAGGCATTGAGGATATATATTTATACTTTCCTAGTCATTGAATTGCATAGGGGTCATGATTTATTTTTGTTTTTATATACGATATGATCCTTATAATAATCGTTTTATGACTCTTGGCTTGTAAATTTTATGAGTATCAATTGGCACAATGGTTTAAAACTTTTAATTAAACATTTATACATTCACGCATGGTTAACACCCGGTGTTGGTTATACATTGAATATTCATGGTTTGAAAGATTATAGTTAATGGCGCGTTGGCATAACTCTCACCGTTTGATTCTTTGGTTAGCCGAATGATTTGGTTTTGAACTATGCTATGATTGATTGAACAGATGTGGAATTCGCCGGTTGTACTTTTCCATAACTATTGTGCATGGCGGTGAATAACTCCACCACCCTCGCATGCGCACATTAATGCATTCCCCCTTTGATCGTTCATTGTTGTTAGACCGAATGACTCTGCTCCTGTGCATTGGTGAATTTGACCCAAACCCTTACCATGTGCTCGCACCATGGCCCCTATCGTCCGAGTTGAACCCAATGGTAGCCAGGCTCAGTTCATGTTTGACAGTGCCCGCAATGACCTCGAGGACAATGGGTGGCTTCCATTTATACAAAAATTCGAGAGTTTTAACCTCTGCATAGTTCGACAATTCTCCATGACCTTTGATGGCTGTCGAGCCAAGGTCGGCGATATTCAATTGCAAATTGACGAACAGTTTATCAATCTTGCTACGGGTTTGCCTGCCACTGGACAACGATGGTCCAAGAATTGGAAATTAGAGGAGGTCCCTTGGACACTTCTCTTCCAGTCACGTAAAATCACCTCCTGTGATAAAGGTTTGCCAGTAAGTATGCTTAAATAGTGTTGGCATGATTTATTGATGATAATCAAATAGTTTATCACCTGCGAAGGCTGGTACGGGATTGTATTCTTATACCACCTTCGTTTTCTTATTGTTATTATGGGTTATCATCTCAATATGCCCTATTATTTGCATAGAATCCTGTTTAAAAAGTCAAAGAAGTACAAAAGGAACCAGGCTGATAGTAGCCTTTTTCATTATGGGCTGGTTAAGATTATTGTTTTCTGTCATTTGGGTATACATGGAGATTGTTGGAGCAATTTCCTTGCTCGGAATGATTTTGAGGATTCGAACCCTCCACAGATTGAAAAACCTGTGGTGAGTGAGGACAAGTCTGTACCCTCAGTACCCTACAACATCCTGCTACCTAAACCCTTGGCTGACTCACCTATCGACCTACCCCACTCTGTGACTAAGGGTGTTGAGACTGTTAAGCCTTTGGGAAAAAAGCCTAAGGAGAAACCCACTGTAAACGCCAAAGGAAAAAAGAATGCCCATTTAATTTCACGTATGGAAAGAAATAAGCCAAAACCTCCTGTCGATCCAAACCCTATCATGTTGAGTGAGGACTCTGATTCGGAAGTGCAGCGTTTCTTGGCTAGTGAGTACCCCTATTCGGAAGGTTTGTGTGACGAAGCCTCGTATGACTTTGTGTCAAACCTACCCCCCTACCTATAGGATGACCCTAACTACCCAGGCATTAAGCTGCCTTGTGAATCCCCTGGTCATTCATCCGAACCCTCTCCTGCTCTGTCAAAACCTACAGTGCCACCCTGTGATCAATGAAACTCGTGGTTAGAGAGATATTATCTTGACGTTCCGATGCTACAGTCAAGAATTCACTCTTTGGAGGAACATGTTGCACTTATTACCAGTCAAAAGTCTAAGCTACAAGCCATTGATAAGAAGAAAAAGATGACAGGCTCCATCTTGTTTAAAAATGTGGAATCAGCTATAGCGGTTGTGAATTCTAAGTTGGTATAATTTGAGCAGCCTCACACAGGTATGTTTTGATATCGCTTGTTTATATAACGAACTCGAATTCGTTTTTGAATAGCTTTGTTTACAGCATTGATTGGCTCTATTACATAGTATGCATTCTATAAATAGCTATGCTTTGACTAAATGGAAGTTCATTTTCCCAGTTTAGCTTCGATTGGATTTTCATCGATTTGGTTGATCTTGGTGTGGATTTGATTTGTTTGATTTAGCTAAAATGGATGCTCTGCTGTCAATTGAAGTCATTTGTATCTATTCTAGACAAAATTTGTTTCTCATATCCAATTTAGAACACAATCGCATTTCGTTTTGATTTCATTATAATGTATACACTATGATTAGCAACAATTTTGATATGGTTAATTGCTATGGTTTTATGTCCCATATGACTTTTGACCAACAGGAATACAATTCGGATCATTTCCAATGTGACTCTGTACAACACACCCAAATCGTGAATAGATTCAATTCATAACGATTATGATAAGTACCCAGCCAATTAATTCGCATTAGTTTACTCGACTATGTTATCAGTTGGATTCGTAATGGCAATGGATACTCTGTTTGATTTTGATTTGCATACGAGATTAGATTCACGATTTATTTCTATAATTAAACTCAGTCGTGATTAGTTTTGATTATTTTCCCAGTTTGCAATTATAACTTCTGTTGATTCTATTAAGATTGCGTCTATTGACTGTGCAAGGATCAATGATCGAAATCTATCTCAAATTTGGTTGAGTTGATGTTGTTACGTACGATTTCGTTTACACATAATCGAAACGATCTTTCCATCTGTGTGTTTGATTAAATGATATGAATCTTTTGCTACATCATAACAAGTGGGAAATGGTTGGGTTGGATTAGATCGTATCACATACGATATGACTCATTATTGATTTCATTTGAATATGAAATAGTCTTGTTACTGTTTGACCTGATTTTATGGTAACAGAAAAACAGAGTATTCTTACCCCTGTTTTCGATTGAATCACTTTTGATTCTGTTTAATGTTTAATAATAAAATCATTAGTGATTCATTTTAAATGATCATTGGAAGAAAATTGGTTTTAATTCTTTTAAAATATTTGATTTGATTTCGATTTTGATCCTGTATGTTATTTTAGACTAGCTACAGAATCAGATGATTCTGTAGCTAAGTTTGTAGGATTAGATTTTTATTGTTTTGCTAATAAAATATCTTTCTAACTTGTTGTTTTTGGTCTATTGCAGATGAATTCAAAATTGCAGTGGATTTGATGAGCAGTTAGAGGATATTTGAAATATTTTGATTTCATTTTAGTTTCCTAGTTTAGTTGATTTTGGGAATA
>JZKD02S1890848.1:56246-66920 GCA_000966675.3 Picea glauca
TGGGGTTGTTGGGCAAAGTACCAAGTGGATGCATTACCCTCAAAAGTATAAGGGAACAACCTACAGACAACATCTTCATGTTCAACATTATGGAGTCTGATGGCTAGCATAAATTTTTTGATATGATCTTCATCTATCTGTTTTGAATCAGGGTCAAACTTAGGAAGCCATTTCTCTGGGTGTTTAGGAAAAGGGTGCTGGGCTCCAGGTACAGCTATAGCATCCTGGTCCAACCAGGGTCTAGCAGGATTATTCTGATTTTCCATTGGACTAGTGGGTGTGGAAGGAAGAGAAGGTGAGTTGCCTTCGTCAGAAGAGGAATCTCCTCCAGAAGAGGAAGGAGATGAGGGAGGTTGCAGTAGGATTTGTGTTCAGATCTATAGGATTCACAGCGAGGTTAATGTCACCTAATTTTTCTCTGATATTAGAGAAGTCTAAAGGTTGACCCCATGGATCGTTTGGTTGCCTAAGACGAGCTAAGGCACTATGTGTTTTAATAATAAATTGACGGATAATCTCTTGTGTATCACCACCTGTAGGATTAGGGGTTGTTGGCTCAACTGTGATCTACGGATCTTTGGTTGAAGTAGTTGTTGTTTGAAGGGGAATATTATCTTGTGAATGGCTTCTAGTCACCATAGGTGAGCGATTAGGGGGGGGGGGAGTCTTGCAACTGCCTCGTTCCATTAATTAAGTTTAGGCCCTCCTTCTAGCACCATTTATTGATGGGCGAAATTGACCGTCCGTCAACTGAGAGAGTGGAACCGGTCCGGCGTTGTCTAATAACCCAAGTCTTTTGGAATGGACCACCCTGACGGATTTAATGGCTCCATTGGCCGTTCTAAGGTTCTAAGAAAACCAAAGAGAAAACTAATCTAAACTAACTAAAACTAACTAAAACAAATAAACTAAACTAAACTAAATAAAACTAACTAACTAAAACTAATAAACTAAACTAAACTAAATACAAGAAACTAAACTAACTAACAATAAATAAAACAAACTATTACTAACACTAAAACAAACTAATACACTAATCTAATTAATTATATATATATACAAACTACTAATTACTACTATATTAACTCTACTAATTAGCTGTCTAACTACTTGTTGTACTATAACTTATTCACAAATATACAATATCTACAACTGACAGATTTAAATAAAACCTGTAAAACTCATGTGCTTTCTGTCCTAAGACAGTTAGAGATATTTTTTGATTTTATATTTTATGAATAAGAAATGAAACTTACTGAAATTAAACAATCTAATATACTAATTCTACATATATCTAACTAAACTTATATCTAAACTAAATTACTAATAATATACTAAACAAACAAATGACAAACTGACCTAGAAACGCTCCTAATTTTTCCTGTGTATGATGACTTAGAAGTTGGTCGGAGGAAGGAAACTCGCACAGGTTAATCCAAAAGCTTCTCGTAAACGATAGGCTACGCTGCCCTTTGAATTGTTTGCAGGACAAAAAAGACATAAAAAATCATAACAATTATATGATTTATAAATCTTTGCAATAAGGGAAACCTGTTATGCAAAAACTTATACTTAATAATTCAACTCATGAACAAGAGAAATTTGTCATTCACAAACTGAATCAAACAATTGCTATGTTTTTTAAATACTAGAAGAAATCAGATATGGATTACAGTGATTGAATTATAGCATTTGCAAAAGATTAAGATAGCTAAAGTAGTCATTAACCAAATACAAATTGATATACATAACATGAAACAAAATATTGATATCATGAGAAGCTAAAGCTGTAACAAAACACCAAATTCTGCCTCATTCTGTATTAAAATTCCATATCCTTGTTCTCTCACAAATGAGGATGATCATTATTACAAAAATAATAAGTATATATAAGTCTTTCCATAGGGTAAAACCTCCCTGTGGCAGTTATCAAACTGTTTACATAATCTGGGAAGATATTCCCAAAATCAACTAAACTAGGAAACTAAAATGAAATCAAAATATTTCAAATATCATCTAACTTCTCATCAAATCCACTGCAATTTCGAATTCATCTGCAATAGACCAACAACAACAAGTTAGAAAGATATTTTATTAGCAAAACAATAAAAATCTAATCCTACAGACTTAGCTACAGAATCATCTGATTCTTTAGCTAGTCTAAAATAACATACAGGATCAGAATCGAAATCAAATCAAATCTTTTAAAAGAATTAAAAACAATTTTCTTCCAATGATCATTTGAAATGAATCACTAATGATTTTATTATTAAACATTAAACATAATCAAAAGTGATTCAATCGAAAACAGGGGTAAGAATACTCTGTTTTTCTGTTACCATAAAATTGGGTCAAACAGTAACAAGACTGTTTCATATCCAAATGAAATCAATAATGAGTCATATCGTATGTGATACGATCTAATCCAACCCAACCATTTCCCACTTGTTATGATGTAGCAAAAGATTCATATTGTTTAATCGAACACACAGATGGAAAGACCATTTCGATTATGTGTAAACGAAATCATACGTAACAACATCAACTCAACCAAATTTGAGATAGATTTCGATCATTGATCCTTGCACAATCAGTAGACACAATCTTAATAGAATCAACAGAAGTTATAATTGCAAACTGGGCAAATAATCAAAACTAATCACGACTTAGTTTAATTATAGAAATAAATTGTGAATCCAATCTCGTATGCAAATCAAAATCAAACAGAGTATTCATTGCCATTACGAATCCAACTGATAACATAGTCGAGTAAACCAATGCGAATTAATCGGCTAGGTTCTTAGCATAATCGTTATGAATTGAATATAGTCACGATTTGGGTGCGTTGTATAGAGTCACATTGGAAATGATTCGAATTGTATTCATGTTGGTCAAAAGTCATATGAGACATAAAACTGTAACAATTAACCATATCAAAATTATTGCTAATCATAGTGTATACATTATAACAAAATCAAAACAAAATGCGATTGTGTTCTAAATTGGATATGCAAAACAGCTTTTGTCTAGAATAGATACAAAGAACTTCAATTGACAGTAGAGCATCCATTTTAGCTAAATCAAACAAATCAAATCCACACCAAGATCAATCAAATCGATGAAAATCCAATCGAAGCTAAACTAGGAAAATGAACTTCCATTTAGTCAAAGCATAGCTATGTATAGAATGCATACTATGTGATAGACCCAATCAATGTTGTAAACAGAGCTATTCAAAAATGAATTCGAATTCGTTATATAAACAAGCGATATCAAAACATACCTGTGTGAGGCTGCTCAAATTATGCCAACCTAGAATTCACGACCGCTGTAGATGGTTCCACATTTTTAAACAAGATGGAGCCCGTCTTCCTTTGTTTCTTATCAGTGGCTTGTAGCTTAGAATTTTGACTGGTAAGTAGTGCAACCTGGTCCTCCAAAGAGTGAATTCTTGACTGTAGAATCGAAACGTCAAGATAATATCTCTCTAACCACGAGTTGCATTGATCACGAGGTGGCAATGTAGGTTTTGACAGAGTAGGAGAGGGTTTGGATGATTGAATGGGGGTTTCACAAGGCAGATTAATGCCTGGGTAGTTAGGTTCGTCCTGTAGGCAGGGGGGTAGGTTTGACACAAAGTCATACAAGGGTTTGTCACACAAACCTTCCGAATAGGGGTACTCGCTAGCCAAGAAATGCTCCACTTCCGAATCAGAGTCCTCACTCAACATGATAGGGTTTGGATCGACAGGAGGTTTTGTCTTATTTCTTGCCATACGTGAAATTAAACGAGCATTCTTTTTTCCTTTGGCGTTTACAGTGGGTTTTGCCTTAGGATTTTTCCCAAAGGATTAACAGTCTCAACACCCTTAGTCACGGAGTGGGGTAGGTCGATAGGTGAGTCGGCCAAGAGTTTAGGTAGCAGGATGTTGTAGGGTACTAGGGGTACAGACTTGTCCTCGCTCACCACAGGTTTGTCAACCTGTGGAGGGTTCGAATCCTTAAAATCATTCCGAGCAAGGAAATTGCTCCAACAATCTTCGTGTAAAGCCAAATGACAGAACAAAATAATCTTAACCAACCCATAATGAAAAATGCTACTATCAACCTGGTTTCTTTTGTACTTCTTTGACATTTTAAATAGGCTTCTATGCAAATAATAGGGCATATTGAGCTGATAACCCATAAAAACCATAAGCAAACGAAGGTGGTGTAAGAAAAAAAACCCGTACCGGCCTTCGTAGGTGATAAATTGTTTGATTATCATCAATAAATCAGGCCAACGTTGTTTAAGCATACTTACTGGCAAAACTTTATCACAGGAGGTGATTTTACGTGACTGGAAGAGCAGTGTCCAAGGGACCTCTTCTACTTTGCAATTCTTGAACCATCGTTGTCCAGTGGCAGGAAACTCATAGCAAGACTAATAAACTATTCGTCAATTTGCAATTGAATATCGTGGACTTTGGCTCGATAGCCATCAAAGGTCATGGCGAATTGTCAAACTATGCAGAGGTTAAAACCCTCAAATTTATGTATAAATGGAAGCCACCCATTGCCCTCGAGGTCACTGCGGGCACTGTCAAACATCAACAGAGCCTGGATGCCATTGGGTTCAGCTCGGACGACAGGGGCCATGGTGCGAGCACATGGTAAGGGTTTGGTTTGAATTCACCAACACACAGGAGCAGAGTCATTCGACCTAACAACAATGAATGATAAAAGGGAGAACGTATTAATGTGTGCATGTGAGGGTGGTGGATTTATTCACCGCCATGCACAATAGTTATGGAAAAGTACAACCGGCGAATTCCACATTTGTTCAATCAATCATAGCATAGTTCAAAACCAAATCAATTGGCTAACCAAAGAATCAAATGGTGAGTGTTATGCCAATGTGCCATTAACTATAATCTTTCAAACCATGAATATTCAACGTATAACCAACACTGGGTGTTAACCATGCGCGAATGTATAAATGTTTAATCAAAACTTTTAAACCATTGTGCCAACTGATACTCATAAAATTTACAAGCCAAGAGCCATAAAAATATTATTATAAGGATCATATCGTATATAAAAACAAAAATAAATCATGACCCCTATGCAATTCAATGACTAGGCAAGTATAAATCTATATGCTCAATGCCTCACAAGTTTAATAAAANACCTGTAAAACTCATGTGCTTTCTGTCCTAAGACAGTTAGAGATATTTTTTGATTTTATATTTTATGAATAAGAAATGAAACTTACCGAAATTAAACAATCTAATATACTAATTCTACATATATCTAACTAAACTTATATCTAAACTAAACTACTAATAATATACTAAACAAACAAATGACAAACTGACCTAGAAACGCTCCTAATGTTTCCTGTGTATGATGACTTCAAAGCTGGTCGGAGGAAGGAAACTCGCACATGTTAATCCAAAATCTTCTCGTAAACGATAGGCTACGCTGCCCTTTGAATTGTTTACAGGACAAAAAAGACATAAAAAATAATAACAATTATATGATTTATAAATCTCTGCAATAAGGGAAACCTGTTATGCAAAAACTTATACTTAATAATTCATCTCATGAAGAAGAGAAATCCGTCGTTCACAAACTGAATCAAACAATTGCTATGTTTTTTAAATACTATAAGAAATTAGATGTGGATTACAGTGATTGAATTATAGCATTTGCAAAAGATTAAGATAGCTAAAGTAGTCATTAACCAAATACAAATTGATATACATAACATGAAACAAAATATTGATATCATGAGAAGCTAAAGCTGTAACAAAACACCAAATTCTGCCTCATTCTGTATTAAAATTCCATATCCTTGTTCTCTCACAAATGAGGATGATCATTATTACAAAAATAATAAGTATATATAAGTCTTTCCACAGGGTAAAACCTCCCTGTGGCAGTTATCAAACTGTTTACATAATCTGGGAAGATATTCCNTGAATAAGAAATGAAACTTACTGAAATTAAACAATCTAATATACTAATTCTACATATATCTAACTAAACTTATATCTAAACTAAACTACTAATAATATACTAAACAAACAAATGATAAACTGACCTGGAAACGCTCCTAATTTGTCCTGTCTATGATGACTTCGAAGTTGGTCGGAGGAAGGAAACTCGCACAGGTTAATCCAAAAGCTTCTCGTAAACGATAGGCTATGCTTCTCTTTGAATTGTTTACAGGACAAACAAGACATAAAAAATCATAACAATTATATTATTTATAAATCTCTGCAATAAGGGAAACTTGTTATGCAAAAACTTATACTTAATAATTCAACTCATGAAGAAGAGAAATCTATCATTCACAAACTAAATCAAACAATTGCTATGTTTTTTGAATACTAGAAGAAATCAGATATGGATTACAGTGATTGAATTATATCATTTGCAAAAGATTAAGATAGCTAAAGTAGTCATTAACCAAATACAAATTGATATACATAACATGAAACAAAATATTGATATCATGAGAAGCTAAAGCTGTAACAAAACACCAAATTYTGCCTYAKTCTGTATTAAAATTCCATATCCTTGTTCTCYCAYRAATGAGGATSATCATTATTASAAAAAATAATAAGTATATATAAGTCTTTCCACAGGGTAAAACCTCCCTGTGGCAGTTATCAAACTGTTTACATAATCTGGGAAGATATTCCCAAAATCAACTAAACTAGGAAACTAAAATGAAATCAAAATATTTCAAATATCCTCTAACTACTCATCAAATCCACAATTTCGAATTCATCTGCAATAGACCAAAAACAACAAGTTAGAAATACATTTTATTAGCAAAACAATAAAAATCTAATCCTACAGACTTAGCTACAGAATCATCTGATTCTATAGCTAGTCTAAAATAACATACAAGATCAGAATCGAAATCAAATCAAATNCAATCTAATATACTAATTCTACATATATCTAACTAAACTTATATCTAAACTAAACTACTAATAATATACTAAACAAACAAATGACAAACTGACCTGGAAACGCTCCTAATTTGTCATGTGTATGATGACTTCAGAGCTGGTCGGAGCAAGGAAACTCGCACCGGTTAATCCAAAAGATTCTCGTAAACAATAGGCTATGCTGCTCTTTGAATTGTTTACAGGACAAACAAGACATAAAAAATCATAAAAATTATATGATTTATAAATCTCTGTAATAAAGGAAACCTGTTATGCAAAAACTTATACTTAATAATTCAACTCATGAAGAAGAGAAATCTGTCGTTCACAAACTGAATCAAACAATTGCTATGTTTTTTAAATACTAGAAGAAATCAGATATGGATTACAGTGATTGAATTATATCATTTGAAAAAKATTAAGATAGCTAAAGTAGTCATTAACCAAATACAAATTGATATACATAACATGAAACAAAATATTGATATCATGAGAAGCTAAAGCTGTAACAAAACACCAAATTCTGCCTTAGTCTGTATTAAAATTCCATATCCTTGTTCTCCTATGAATGAGGATGATCATTATTACAAAAAATAATAAGTATATATAAGTCTTTCCACAGGGTAAAAGCTCCATGTGGCAGTTATCAAACTGTTTACATAATCTGGGAAGATATTCCCAAAATCAACTAAACTAGGAAACTAAAATGAAATCAAAATATTTCAAATATCCTCTAACTGCTCATCAAATCCATTGCAATTTAGAATTCATCTGCAATAGACCAAAAACAACATGTTAGAAAGATATTTTATTAGCAAAACAATAAAAATCTAATCCTACAGACTTAGCTACAGAATCATCTGATTCTATAGCTAGTCTAAAATAACATATAGGATCAGAATTGAAATCAAATCAAATATTTTAAAAGAATTAAAACCAATTTTATTCCAATGATCAGTTAAAACGAATCACTAATGATTTTATTATTAAACATTAAACATAATCAAAAGTGATTCAATCGAAAACAGGGGTAAGAATACTCTGTTTTTCTGTTACCATAAAATCGGGTCAAACAGTAACAAGACTGTTTCATATCCAAATGAAATCAACAATGAGTCATATCGTATGTGATATGATCTAATCCAACCCAACCATTTCCCACTTGTTATGATGTAGCAAAAGATTCATATCGTTTAATCGAACACACAGATGGAAAGACCATTTCGATTATGTGTAAACGAAATCATACGTAACAGCAACAACTCAACCAAATTTGAGATAGATTTTGATCATTGATCCTTGCACAGTCAATAGATGAAATCTTAATAGAATCAATAGAAGTTATAATTGCAAACTGGGAAAATAATCAAAACTAATCACGACTGAGTTTAATTATAGAAATAAATTGTGAATCCAATCTCGTATGCAAATCAAAATCAAACAGAGTATCCATTGCCATTACGAATCCAACTGATAACATAGTCGAGTAAACCAATGTGAATTAATCGGTTGGGTTCTTAGCATAATCGTTATGAATTGAATATATTCACGATTTGGATGCGTTGTACAGAGTCACATTGGAAATGATCCGAATTGTATTCCTGTTGGTCAAAAGTCATATGGGACATAAAACCGTAACAATTAACCATATCAAAATTGTTGCTAATCATAGTNATATTTTATTAGCAAAACAATAAAAATCTAATCCTACAGACTTAGCTACAGAATCATCTGATTCTGTAGCTAGTCTAAAATAACATACAAGATCATAATCGAAATCAAATCAAATATTTTAAAAGAATTAAAACCAATTTTATTCCAATGATCAGTTAAAACGAATCACTAATGATTTTATTATTAAACATTAAGCATAATCAAAAGTGATTCAATCGAAAACAGGGGTAAGAATACTCTGTTTTTTTGTTACCATAAAATCGGGTCAAACAGTAACAAGACTAATTCATATCCAAATGAAATCAACAATGAGTCATATCGTATGTGATACAATCTAATCCAACCCAACCATTTCCCACTTGTTATGATGTAGCAAAAGATTCATATCGTTTAATCGAACACACAGATGGAAAGACCATTTCGATTATGTGTAAACGAAATCATACGTAACAGCAACAACTCAACCAAATTTGAGATAGATTTTGATCATTGATCCTTGCACAGTCAATAGATGAAATCTTAATAGAATCAATAGAAGTTATAATTGCAAACTGGGAAAATAATCAAAACTAATCACGACTGAGTTTAATTATAGAAATAAATTGTGAATCCAATCTCGTATGCAAATCAAAATCAAACAGAGTATCCATTGCCATTACGAATCCAACTGATAACATATTCGAGTAAACCAATGTGAATTAATCGGTTGGGTTCTTAGCATAATTGTTATGAATTGAATCTATTCACAATTTGGATGTGTTGTACAGAGTCACATTGGAAATGATCCGAATTGTATTCCTGTTGGTCAAAAGTCATATGAGACATAAAACCGTAACAATTAACCATATCAAAATTGTTGCTAATCATAGTGTATACATTATAACGAAATCAAAACGAAATGCGATTGTGTTCTAAATTGGATATGAGAAACATATTTTGTCTAGAATAGATACAAATGACTTCAATTGACAGTAGAGCATCCATTTTAGCTAAATCAAACAAATCAAATCCACACCAAGATCAATCAAATCGATGAAAATCCAATTGAAGCTAAACTGGGAAAATGAACTTCCATTTAGTCAAAGCATAGCTATGTATAGAATGCATACTATGTAATAGATCCAATCAATGCTGTAAACAGAGCTATTCAAAAACGAATTCGAATTCGTTATATAAACAAGCAATATCAAAACATACCTGTGTGACGCTGCTCAAATTATGCCAACTTAGAATTCACGACCGTTGTAACTGATTCCACATTTTTAAACAAGATGGAGCCCGTTGTCCTTTGTTTCTTATCAGTGGATTTTAGCTTATACTTTTGACTGGTAAGCAGTGCAACCTGGTCCACCAAAGAGTGAATTCTTGACTGTAGAATCAGAACGTCAAGATAATATCTCTCTCATCACAAGTTTCATTGATCACAGGGTGGCAATGTCGGTTTTGACAGAGCAGGAGAGGGTTTGGATGAATGATTGGTGGCTTCACAAGGAAGCTTAATGCCTGGGTAGTTAGGGTCGTCATGTAGGTAGGGGGGTAGGTTTGACACAAAGTCATACGAGGGTTCGGCACACAAACCTTCTGAATAGGGGTACTCGCTAGCCAAGAAATGCTCCACTTCTGAATCAGAGTCCTAACTCAACATCATAGGGTTTGGATAGATAGGAGGTTTTGGCTTATTTCTTGCCATACGTGAAATTAAACGAGCATTCTTTTTTTCTTTGGCGTTTACAGTGGGTTTCGCCTTAGGATTTTTTCCCAAAGGCTTAAAAGTCTCAACACCCTAAGTCACAAAGAGGGGTAGGTCGATAGGTGAGTCGGCCAAGGGTTTAGGTAGCAGGATATTGTAGGGTACTGGGGGTACAGACTTGTCCTCGTTCACCACAGGTTTGTCAACCTGTGGAGGGTTCGAATCCTCAAAATCATTCTGAGCAAGGAAATTGCTCCAACAATCTCCGTGTAAACCCAAATGACAGACAACAATAATCTTAACCAGCCCATAATGAAAAAGGCTACTATAAGCCTGGTTCCTTTTGTACTTCTTTGACATTTTAAA
>JZKD02S1890859.1:0-19893 GCA_000966675.3 Picea glauca
GTAAGTACTGCTGTTGTTATTCTCATCAATATGACACGCTTGGCCTGTTTCTTTCTAGTTTGTGTCTAATGTCACATGAACTTATCATTAATTGATAGATCTATTTTCAAGCTAATATCAATAGAGTAGGAAGTGGTCGTATCTTGTTTTGTCCACAGAACTCAGTGAGGAGCAAAGGATTGGAGCGCAACTCGGGGCGTGCAGGGACAAACGTCGATAAAAGGTACTTCTGTCATCCTTCCTTCTCATGTGTTAGTTTAGATAGATTTGAAAGGAAGTCAGTGTCCATGTTAAGCATTTTCTGTCTAGAGTTAGGGTCAAGCTCTTAGAGGCGATCTACCTGTCCGCAGGGATATTTTCCTACAACAATCACAACTCACAATAATAATGTTATTTGACCTTGTGATAACATTGCTACCACATGAATTGTTTGAAAGGAGACACACATAAGTACCTAGAACACAACCAAAGGATAAATTTATAAGGGCAGTCCTTCTTTCCTCGAATTTGGTTGGCTGGTGGTGTTAAAAAACACTATTGTTCTTATTGATGGGCCTTCATGCGCCTATGATTCTTCGTATAACCTAGGCACAAAGAAAGGAAGTAGTGTTAGACTCATGCACTAAACAATTTTAGTCATATGTAAATGCATTAAAAAAATAACAAACAATCCATGTACCTCAATATAGAACAAAAGATTGAACATATAATTTTATCTCTCCTATGTACTTAGCTGAGGTCATTCAAGTAGATTGTCTGGATCATCTCTGTTACTAATGGTATCCATCAACTTCTCATGCTTTGAATGAGGTAGGAAGTACATCGTATCCGATGACACAAAAATAATGGCATAATTACAATGTCACCTTTTAAAACTAGTTATATGTCAAATTTGTAGGTGCCATTGCAATAATATTTTCCCTTTGAGTACACAACACTGAATTGGGACATCACCAATGAAAACTCTCTCAATGATTGGTGGTAGAGCATTCCCGTACATGGTTAGTATGAAAAGCATGATAGATGCATATATGTGTCATAACAAATAATCCATGTACCTTGATATAGAACAAAAGATTGAACATGCCATTTTACCTCTCATGTATACTTACCCAAGGCCATTTAGAACATCTGGATCATCTCTATTACTAATGGTCTCCATCAATTTCTTAGTATTTGAATGAAATAGGAAGTATCATACCTTTGATCAGATCTTTCTAGACATTGTTTGTACCAATGATTAAGTTTATAAAGTGATATACCAATGCACATGGTTTATAATCCACATATACATAACCATTGGTCTTTCTTGAGTTTTCATCCAATGTAAGATAGTGATCCTTAACAACCATCAAGATGATTAGAAATTCATTAAATTCATCGTTAGTTAATGATGTATTTGTTGATATTATGGTAATTGCAAGAGGTATTAACCTCCATGTGTAACCTCTGACTAGAATAAAATATTCCAGAAGCAAGAGAAACCCTGAACAGATGTGTAGAAATACCAGAAGACAAGTTGGCTCAGAATAAGAATTATTGTTAAAGTATTAGCTTCTAGAAGGACAAGTCGGCGCAGAAAAGTGACAAGAACCACTATAAATAGGAGGCACTTGAGCTCATTTGGAAACACTCACTTCACTCACTCTCTCAAGTATAGCACAAGTTTGGAGCTACAACTGCAAGAGTGGAAGGTGGATCTTCTGGGGTGAATCTTGGTCTTTCTCTCTAGCGCTATCTAGCCTAAGATACGCGCTTTACCTTATAGTATCTCTTGGTGGTATTCTTGGTGATATTATTGGTGGTATTCAAATATTCTTGGTGGTATTTAGATATTCTTGGTGGTATTCTTGGTAAGTGCAACTGCAACTGCAACTGCTGCAATTGAGTATTGTTCTTGTTCTGTGGTTTTGGGACTTTCTATCTAGTACACTATATTTGGTGAAAGATGCTCTCTCTTGGTTATGTGTTGGTTCTAGTGCTGCTTCCAGAATCATTCTATCTGTCAAAGGTTATGGTGCTCGAGGGTGGCTGCGTGCCTATGGTTGGGTGACAATATTGTGATATTGTCTATGGTTAAATGAGAACATCGAATATTTTAACAAGTTATAGGCCCACACTACCTTTAGAACAATGTAACTATTGGAAGGTAGAGCGAGATTTCTTTTTCAAGCTCATTGTAGCACCTGTTGCAGATGCAACTAGGGTTTCTGATTTTGTAGCTGCAACAAACCCTAATCTAATTCTCTAGGAGCCTTAAGTGAAGCATCAGACCTAATTTATGGATATTATAGTGTACACTATCCTAGGGCACTCTCTGGTGTCCTCAACCAACAAAAACGTCAAGTTTGAGTTCTTGGTCAAAGTCAAAGTCAAAGGTTGACTAGTCAAAGTCAAAGACAAAGGTTGACTTTTGGTCAAAATTGATTTTGTGGTCAAAGTTGAAATTTCAGGGTTTCTAGCTTGTTCTAATCATTGAACCTTTTTGATTTAGTTTCTAACCCCTTCTTGTCAAGATGGTGTCTAGTTTCAGATTAGAAGATAAGCTGAACGATACTACACATTTCAAAGATATGCACTTGTACATGATTTTCATATTATATCATCCAACAAAGCATGAGTGTGTTTGTAGGGGATGTACAAGAGACCTTGTACAAGCAATGATATTGGATTCTGTATATTCATAGGAACATGCACACCCTCTCTAGCAACGAGGCTCTAGGTTCCAGGTTTGATTGATGAAATTGTTAAGTTTCAATTTGCACATGTCAAGTTTGATAGTTGCTACAATACAAGTAAACAATCTTTGAAAGGTTCTATTACTGCTAGATATACTTGGTTGTATGTAAGTACTATTGATATATATTCTTATTGCACTTCTTTTCAAAATGAACTAACATCTCCTCTAGGAGATATTTCTTGTTTTTCTCCCGGGTAGGTCACCTCGGTAACTCTATGATGACTACCATCCTTGTTACCATAGATATGTTCTTATGAAAATGCTATTGGAAATACTTTTTCTCTTGTTGTTCTTGTTCTGGGCATGTCACATGCGATAGATATGAGAAGGAGATACAATGACATTTGCAAACATGGAGTAGAAGACTCCATCAAGTGGTGAGGCAAGTGATCTCACCAAGTACCAATTCTAAAGGAAGCGTGTAAAGCAAAAGGAGTTTTGGATCTGATACACTCAGATGTGCGTCGACAAATGTCAACCTCCTCACTAAGTGGAAGATAAAGATCTTGAGATTCAAGAGTACTTCTCCAAGGAGCTTGTTACCTTTTTGTAAAGCAGCTGCGATTAGGAGGGAGCTAATTGTCCCACATAATCCTCAACATAATGGTGTGGCAGAAAGAAAGAACCAATCCAAATTGAAGAATATGTTAATGCAATGATGAATGACCAGAATCTATCCATGTTTCTATGGGGAGAAGAAAATGTGACAACTGTATATGTTCAAAATAGAAGAAGATGATTCCAGAAGAAGCTTTCTCTGGAAAGAAGCCAAGTGTTGAACACTCGAGGATCTTTGGTTGTCCTGTCTATATTCATGTTCCCAAGGAAAAAAGGAAGAAGTTGGAACCTTCATAAAAGAAGGGAATATTCATTGGATATAGTGAGTCATAAAAAGCTTACAGAATCTATGTTCCAGGACAACAGAAGGTTGAAATCAGCAAAGATGTGACTTTTGATGAAAACATTGCCTTCTGGAAATCTATAGAAGATTCCATGGATTCCAATGATGAAGAAGAACATGAAGATTCTAAGGAAGAAACTATATTTTCTCCAGAACATCCCAATGAAGAACCAGAACAACCGCTTGAATATGTGGAACAAATTATTGTACCCAAGACCTGAAAGAAGTAGAAAGACACAAAGCTCCAAGTGACACCTTTAGGGAAAGCAAGAGGGCCAAAATATTCTCTAGTTATGCGACACTCATGAAAAGTCTTGTCAATGCAGAACCTTCCACCTTTGAAGAAGCAATCAAGACAAAGAATGGAAGGAAGCTATAATCCATCTTGAAAAATTATGTATGGGAAATTGTGTCTAGACCTAAAGGAAATTCTATATTCACTTCAAAATGGGTTTACAAGATAAAGCATGCAGTAGATGGGAGTATTGATAAATACAAGGAAATATTTGTGGCTAGAGGGTTCTCCTAGCAGGAGGGAGAAGACCATGATGAAACGTTTTCTCCAGTTTCCATATACACCTCTATTAGATCCATCATGTCTCTTGCAACATCCATGGGTTGGAGTTTACATCAGATGGATGTAAAGACTACTTTTCTCAATGGATTAATTGAGGAAGAAATATACATAGAGAAATCTCAAGGTTTTGAGGTACACCCGAGAGAAACCCATGTATGTAGATTAAATAAGGCCTTGTATGGACTCAAGCAAGCTCCAAGAGCTTGGTATGCATGAATTGACAATTGCTTGAAGAGACTTGGATTTTCCAAGAGCTATGCTGATCCAAACCTTTATTAGAAGGTTGTGAATGATGCACCTGTGATCCTACTACTATATGTTGATGATTGTTTTCTGACAAGTGTTGAGCCTCTCATTATTCAATGTAAGAGGGAGTTGGTCTCTAAATTCGATATGAAGGATATTGGTCTCATGAATTATTATTTGGGACTAGAAGTATGACTGAAGCGTGGTGAAATCTTCTTACGGAAATAGAAGTATGTTGTAAAGATCCTTCAGAAGTTTGGGATGATGGATTAATGCAAATCTATGACAACTCCCATGATGACATATCTAAAGAAGTTGGGAGACTCTGATTCTAATCTAGTAGAATCATCCCTGTACTGACAGTTGATTGGCTCATTGATGTATTTGGTTAATACCCGACTATACATTTGTTTTGCTGTGAACACATTGAGCCAGTTCTAGGTGGAACCTAGACATGAGAATTGGATATATGAAAAGCACATTTTAAGATATCTTTGTTAAATTATGGTTTGATATGTGCCTCAAACAATGACGTACAATTGCATGGATGATTCAAATTGGGAAGGGAGTGCAGATGACATAAATAGTACTTCTGGTATATGTTTCAATTTGGGATATGCTATGATATCATGGGCTAGTAGGAAACAAAAGTATGTTGCACTCAACATTGCAGAAGCATAGTATATTGCAGATTGTGATGCTTGTACGGAAGAAATATGGCTCCGTAAGCTGGTTTCTGGACTATTTGATCAGGTGTTGGATTAAAATGTGATATATTGTGATAATTAGAGCTGTTTGAAGCTTTTAGAGAACCCCGTGTTCCATGACAGGTCGAAGCACATTGATATCAAGTACTATTTTATTTGTGATAAAGTCCAAAAGGGAGAAGTGATTCTCCAGTACATCTCCATCGATGAGCAGACAACTGATATTTTGACAAAGCCTCTATCCAAGATAAAGTTTACATACTTCAGGGACAAGCTGGGAGTTGTGGAGATTGCTCCCTTGTTTGAGAGGGAGTACTGATATGTATCATGCTAGTACAACGTATATATGATGCTTCAACATCATGCTAGTACAACTTAGATATGGTACATATGTCTTGATACGTATCATGCTAGTACAACTTAGATATGATGCATTAGCATCATGATAGTACAACTTAGAGTTGATGCATATGCGTGAGTCGCATCATGCTAGTACAACTTAGAACATCATGCTAGTACAACTTAGATATGATGTAGATGACTCACATCATGTCGATACAACTTAGATATGGTGCATTGACACCATGCTAGTACGACTTAGACATGATGCAGAGACATTGATCTACATCATGCCAGTACAACTTAGATATGATGCATTCACATCATGCTAGTACAGATTAGAGATGATGTAAATGATACTCCACACTATGAAAATGCAACTTATATATGATGCATTGGCATCATGCTAGAATGGCTTAGAGATGATGTAGATGATACCCCACATCATGCCAGTACAACTTATATATGATGCATTCACATCATGCTAGTATGAATTAGAGATGATACAATGGAGATAATGGTCCTTGTATCACTCTGTTGAGTGAGTGACTTATGCGAGACACTCCGTTGAGTGTGCTAAGTATAGCACACGAATTATTCAACATCATGCCCGATACTCAGATGGAGTATGGCCTCAAGAGATGATGCAAATGATGATATGATTTGATGTCAGGAGACTGTTGTATTGCATGGTGATAGCCTGTGCAACTATTTGTTGATTGTAGTGGATAATGTATGTCTCTGGAAAATAACTATGTGCTATTGTGGTGGATGTGTTCCATTAGAAGTGACTGTGTATCACTAGATAATAGTTGTGCGCTAGTAGGAGTGGTTGTGTACCATTGGATAACAATTGTGTACTACTATGGATTGACACATTTGTGATCTATTGGATGGCTTTGCGGTAACTGTGTGCTACTACTTGATTGCCATGTTTCTTAGGATGGTGTGCCAACTGATAGTGTTGGAGGTGATTTCCAACTAGATGGATAATGATGATGATGCTCGTGACTTGATCTGCGTGATCATGAGATATTTTGTGTGGCTATGATGATGCTACATGTTGAATGGTTTTCAAGACTATGTGAGCCTTGCCCATACCATGTGAAATGGATGGACGTGTTACAATTAACACCTCCCTAGCTAGGAGGGAGTGTTGATATTATAGTATCTACGTGAGGTATTAACCTCCATGTGTAACCTCTGACTAGAATAGAATATTCCGGAAGCAAGAGAAACCCTAAACAAATGTGTATAAACCCTAGAAGACAATTTAGCTCAGTAAAAGAATTAATATTAAAGTTTTAGCTTCTGGAAGGACAAGTCGGCCTAGACAAGTGACAAGAACCACTATAAATAGGAGGTGCTTGAGCTCATTTGGAAACACTCACTTCACTCACTCTCTCAAGTATAGCGCAAGTTTGGAGCTACAACTGCAAGAATGGAAGGTGGATCTTCTGGGGTGATTCTTGGTCTCTCTCTCTAGTGCTATCTAGCCTAAGATATGTGCCATACCTTCTAGTATCTCTTGTTGGTATTATGATATTTTTGGTCGTATTCTTGGTAAGTGCAACTACAACTATTGTAGTTGGGTATTGTTCTTGTTTTGGGACTTTCTGTCCGGTGTGCTATCTTTGGACAAAGATGCACTCTCTTGGTTATTTGTTGGTTCTAGTGCTACTTCCCAAATCATTCTATCTGTCAAAGGTTACAATGCTTGGGGGTGGCTACGTGCCTATGGTTGGGTGACAATATTGTGATATTGTCTATGGTTAAACGAGCACATCAAACATTTTAACCGTATTGAGGGTTTGCTTCCCCTCTAGGCATCCTGCCAAATAATAATTAGTGCCCCATTCATTGTCTTTTAGGGAAACCACTACATATAACTTAGTTACCAACTTAATGAGTATTGTGACCTCAAAACGAGAACTCTGGCCCAAAAAACCCATATTTGTGTCAAAAACACCAAAACCAACCCTTGAATAAAAAAGTGACGCTATCAGTAGCACTTGTTTTTTGGGGGTGGTTAAAATTTGACTCGTTTGAGATCGTGACTTGGAAAACCAATACCATCGAGGAAAATTAATCCTTGAATTGAAAAGTGATGCTTTCAGTAGCACCAATTTTATTTTGGAGTTAAAATTACAACTTAATTGAAACCATAGCCTTGATAACTGGCCTTATCACAAATAAAAAACTTCATATTGGCTAGTAAATAAAAAAGTGGTATTTTCTTAATAAATCAAATAATTTTTTTTTGGTAAAAATTAAATTAAAAAATAAATAAAAAATACAAACTCTGTAAACAATTTTTTTAAGAAAAGGAAAAAAAAACATTAAAAAAAAATTGTAAAAACAAACAAACAGATGACCACATGGGTCCATGGCGATTTGAGGACATGTCCATACATGTATGCATGTCCGCATATATGCAACAATAATGACACACAAGAAATGACTATAAGTTACAACTATGCAAATTTGTTTCAAGAAATTCCATCATTTATATACTAACACGACATCTTAACACAAAAATATGGATTATATGTTAGAGAAAAAGTAACGTACTGCAGTTAGAAGAACATAGATTTTTATGAGTTGCATAAATTTTCCATAAATAAAAGTTATATATTCCAAAAACTAATTTGATTTCCTATGTTTCATTTTTTTACACCACATTCTAATATTTTGTTATGAAATCCATGTAATGCATGGTGATATCAAAGATTACAAAAGCAAAGGCTATTGAGCTTAGGAAATTAGACTTAAATTATTTTCCTGGGAATCATATACTTGTAAAGTACCGTGCAAAACTTATGCAACCTTCAAGTGTATGAAATGAACTTTTTACTTTGTTTCTTCTAAGGAATGGAAATCTATGTGAGTTATATGCAACTACTTGCATAAAATAACTAAAGCCTATAACATAAGTCTTCTAGACATAAAACACCTTATGGTTTATTGGTTGGTGCTGTAGATTTATTTAGTTCCCTTTGAAATAAAATAACTTGACTATAAATAAAATGGAAGAAATAACTTCAAGTGCTACATAAAAGAAATGATGACAAAAAAACAACCATAGTGTTAGAAATTAGTCCTAGTCTATAGTGCATTGAATCACACAATAAATCCACTATCGACAATGGGTTCACAACGTACTAGCAAAGGATGAATCACAAGAACAAAGATATTCTAACTATTGAAATGAAAACATCCACAACATTAACTAAACATACAATGCACAACAGATATGTAGGTGCATTCACTAGCTACCTCTCTAAGTGGGTAACTGAGGAGGTTTGGTAAATTCCTTCCCTATACCTTAATTCAACTCAAGATAATGATAGTCTTTTTGTTTCATAAAAAATCCTTCAACATTACAAACTCTAATCTATAGCTCCTTCCAACCCTATTAGTAAGAAACATGAAAACTATAAGCTGTTTACCCTAATTGAGGTGTAGATGAAAATTTTTCTATTGTAAGAGCCTAGGATTCCTGTTAAGGAATTCTTGGCTATGGAATACAGTTCTTACCATTGAAATGACTATTTCCTCTACATCAACATTAAGGAATAGGATCATGGGGTTCATAATACATCAAGGATGTTGGAATGATTGATTTGTTGGGGAGTCCATGGATCCACTCCTGCTTTTAGTTTGCTACTTTGAATGGCCTATGATCGAGATATGAGACCATCTCCCTTCTCCTAAGACTGAATCAAGCCATTTTCCTTAGAACTCATGGTGCTCTCATCCTCTCTAATTCTACTGCTTTAGTGGACTATTGTAGAGTTTTGCAACCACCTCCTTCTTTCTCGAGCAAGGGTATTATGGAATGCACTCCTGCAACCTCGATGATCTTATTGTTTGTGTCATGAGAGGAATTTAATCCATACCTTAATTTTGTACCAAAAACATCTTTTCTTACTCTTCAAATTGTTGAGGGAATACTAGCTACAAAATGAACATATATTGATTGTCCTTTCTCCTATCTACAATTGGTATAGGTCTTAATGCCAAACCTAGATCTAAAATACACACAAAATAATCTTTCCACAACTCATAATGTTAAGGAAACAAAACATAACTCATCAACAAGCACACCACGAACTCATACTCATCAATTAGGAACACTCAAGAATTTTCTCATGTTAAACTCATAAAATGCAACCAAAGTAAACCATTATTAAAATATTAATCAACAAAATGTCATGGGATACATATTTGGCCAACTTAGAAAGTACTAGGCCAAATAATGGACAAAACATCAATGTTCTAAAGGTAATTAATTAAATAAAATGGATAAATATGGGATTATTTAGGAGCACACTAAGACACTTCCCGGGGAAACCCACCGAGCACTTCCCTTCATTCCAAGGATGGTACTTAGGGTAAATCGGATTCTTTAGGGATCAAGGCCAGGTTAACATCTCAACAACAATTGGCTCATAGAGATAAAACATGTTACAAAGTAGGGTTTGAACCTGGATAGGGGGGAACACCTTTTTCCTTTTTTCCACTCGAGCTACATCCAATTGACCATATTCTAATAAGTTTTGCATGTATCTGAAATAATTTATGCTTGTTAATAGACTGTTGTTTTTTTACATTTCCATTCCAACTAATGTGTCATGAGAGGGAAGCATTAGCTTGAACCAACCTTGAAGATAATTCAAGGTGGATATGTTGTGAAAGGAGAGTAGAGTGTGCCCTCTTCAAGATCTTTACCATCCCCTCTATGTCGATGTTGTTGACTATGAATTAGCAGTTCTTATCAACATATGTCATTAAGTACCATGATGACACCAACCTCCAATGGTAAAACACTCATATGCACCAAAACATGATTTCTTAGAGGGTATTGTCACTCCCCCAAGAGTTATGCCCAAGTCTAACCTTGGTATCTTGTGGAGACTTGGCATCTTGTGGATGTGTGACACCGCGATGGTTCTCACTTGGCAGTTTGGCTTAACCAAGGATTCTTCACTTGAACTATGCCTCTTCACCTAGAGCATACCCATACTCTGTTCTAGGCTACAGACGAGTTACACCCTTACTATGGGAAAATCAATTGTATACTTAGACAATTGTTAACATTGTTTAACACTTAGTCATTCTAGAATACAACAAAAAACATGCGAAACACAAGAGACACATATATAGTGTGGGTGGCACCAGTGGTCCCTGATACTTGACTTTATTTTATTATCTTGCGAAACAGAAAAAATACATTACAGAGAGGGAACCATTGTCCTAGTTACATAATTGGGCAGAGTCTCACGATTTTTTCCCATACAACTAAACTATCCAAACTTTCGGATTCATCACACCAAGACTTTTTCCGTTGCTCCTCCTTGCCTCATCTTGTGGTGTGCCCTAGTTGTGTGCCCAACCTCAGACTACTCATGTCTCTTTCCTTGCTGACTTCCTTACACCTTTGGTTGTGCATCTTGTGCTCTTATATGGACTCCAAGGGTCACCATCGTGAACCGTCACATCCTTTGGGTGTGTCACGCCCCTTTGCGAACCATCATTCCTAAACGAACCGTCATGCCCCTTCGTGGACCCGACATGCCCAAACGATCCCATGCACCCATCAACCATCACATCTTTTGGACTGGCGCGCCCCATCCTTGGGCATGCACCCCTTGCCTTGTGCTCTTCCTTATGCTGATCATCATGACTCTCTGTGGGTGTGCTGATGGGGTCATTCAACCTCTCCAGTGACCCCATGCTACTAAGGGAAGACAGGTCCACTCTTTGGGAGTGCTCCCAAGTTGCCCTGCCCTTTCCCAAATGCAACCCAAGTCTCCATCGTCCATCGCAAGGGAATAAGAGTGTGTCCCCCCTTGGGATCACACATCACCATCCTACCCCAAGGTGCTCCTGCCCATGCCCATACAAAAAGTTCTTTCTCAATCGATCACATCCTCCTTGTGCTCTTTGCCTGACTCCTCATCGAATCTTCCCAAGGAGCGCGCACACTCGTTCAGTGTCACATAAGGCCTTACATGTATCAATATTAACACTGATAAAGTAAAATCCTATTTTAAGGATTACTATAGATTAGTTCCATGAATTTATGGATCTGATGAAATGGATCACGAGGGCTCTTAGTTCTTAAAACTTGGTGTCCAATTTCAAATCAAGTCAAGCACATGAATAGTGCATTATTACAGACATAAAAAATTCAACCAACCTTTGTAGAAATCAGGCTCTTGTGAGATTTGTAGTTACAACTATTCATAAGTGAGCAATTTCATATCCTCTGTTTATGATGATATCCTAAATTTTGAACTGATGAAATCTTCCCATCTAAGAATCTTTTTGACTTTGACCATAACATCATCTCATTGGTAGGACACATTTCACATGGTCTCATGAGATGAAAACCCCATAAATTTCATTTGATGTAAATGAGTCTTCCTTTGTGGATGTCAAAACCCAATTGATGTTATTATTAAATAATTTTTTTTTGAGACCATATCGAGGCCAAGAGTGGGACAAGTGAATGCTACAAAATAGAGGATATCATCGTGTAGCTTGAGTTTTCCAAAGAATTATCTTGTTTCGAATCATACTTTCGTTTTTCAGAGAGTCCTAATCCTAAAGAAACTATGGATCAATCACTAATATAGTGGGTCAATGTCAAAATTCTTTTCTAGATGCACAATCCATCGGAGTAATGGCTATTTGGTGTTCTTTGTATCCTAGGTTCAATTTGTCAAAGCAATCTCGGTTCCTGCTTTGAAGGCTTATTATCAAGAAATAACAAACAAGTAAAGTTGTTGTTTGAGTTTTGATGTCATAGATCTATGTATTGATTGGATAGGGCATTAAACTCTTAATTTGCACTCTTCAAGTTTTATTATTTATGTCTTAGATGTTTGATTTTTGTTTTTGTTATATGCTTGATCAATATATATTTTTTTCCAAGAAAAAATGTATTTTTATTAATATAAAAAAAATACATTGTCAGATGCTTGTGGCATTCATAAGTGATTTGAATTCCTTTACATGAAATTCACATGTTCGATCCATGATCACAAAAAAAATGCAAGTTGTTCTTGTTTAGTTACATTAGTAGTCTCTTAAAATAGAACCAAAATGACCATAAAAGAAGTGCATTTTATCTTTCATCCAGATATCAATGCAAATCTATCATTATACAAAAACTAAGATAGAAATTGTAATAGCTACAGTTAAGTCCATGGTTCATGATTATATTTTGCAGTATGTTCATTCTAGAATATTGAAATGATCCAGGTTCCTCATTCTAGCCCAATTCCAACTTTTGAGAGCCCATTTTCAACACTATTCTTTTCCTTGTACATATGAGACATAGAGGTATATGAGAAGAACACCAATAGATTGAAAACTTCATCATACAAGGGTCTTAATGTAAAATTCCTATGAGCAATTTCTTTGCGCATCCATTGGATAACCAACATTGAGTCTCCAAAAATTTGTAATTGGGTTACACCAAAATCTTGTGCTAGTTTCAAGACCAACTTTAAAGCCATCACTTCACAAAAGTTGTTGGTTTCTTGATTGATTCATGCATTAAAATAAAACTGTGATCTAAAGATAAATATAGCATGCCTCTTGAACTTGCATTAGGAGGGTTCCCTATGATGCACCATTAAAAAATCCCCTGGAATATCCTTATTTATAGCCACTTTTTTTTTTGTTTAAACTGTAATGTTTATATTTTATTGATAGAGGAGGCTGTTGGACCGAGGCCTAATCAACCATAATTACAGATAGTTTTGTCTCTCTTTCCATTAAACTAACACATATTTTCTTGCTTTTGCATGAGACTGAGACTTGCATTTACGGAATGGCACTGAAACCAGGTGCTTCATCATCTTTTCTGAAAACTCCTTGAGGCAAGCTGCAACCCTCATTTGCCTTTTTGTCTGCTTCTTTATTCGAGTTGCGGAGGATGTGATAAATATCAAAGGAGGCGAAGCTTTGTAGAGAACCCCGGAGTCTCTGAAGAGTCTTGTTGAGAGCCGGATTGGCGAAATTCTCCTTGGAGATTACAATTTTTATCGAAATTTTTGAGTCGCCGAAGACTTGAAAAGCTTTGTTTTCATATTCTTGAGCGATGTGGCAGCCTTTTAATAACCCAAGGATTTTGGCCTGATTATTGGTGCTTTTCCCTAAACCCCAACTGAAGCTGTCTTCTTGGGAACCATCATGGGAATATATAATTCCGCTAGCTCCTGCAGTCCCAAGATTCCCTTTTGAGGCGCCCTCGAAGAAGATTGTTACCTTATTTTGCTTTCTCCACCAAGCTTGGAATTCTTAGTCTGGAGTTATTATGCACCAAGAGAGATTTGAAGATGGACGGGCTAGAATCTTCGTCTTACCTTGAGTCAAGAGGGTTCTCATACAATTTCTCTCCTCTAGAGTGAGAGAGGTGTCAAGCTTTGCCGAGTGATTGTTCAGAGCTTCCAACAGATAAGCCTTGGCTTTGGCCGCTACCTTCAGAGGAGTGTGAGCTGTATTGTTAAAAATAAGATCGTTTTTTGCGACCCAGATCTTCCAGCAAATGAACTTGGGGATGGAAGACCATATCCGGTTCCACATTGATTTATAATTTATCACCCTTGGATACGGGTCTTCAAGATCCAAAGAGAGTGCTGACTGCAATCTGAAAGGGAGCGATCACCTTGAGACCTTGGAGCGCGACTCCAAACTGATTGGGCAAAGGGGAAATCCACGAAGAGGTGATCTAAACTTTCCGAGGCCGTTCTGCATAAGACACATCTGTGAGGCCCATGGATGCCCCGTTTTTCTAGATTTTCTCCCATCAGCACGCGCCTGTGGAGGAGCACCCAAGTGAAAAAAATGATTTTTGGGAGGCTGTAACTGTCCCAAACTTGCTTCCAGATTGCAGGATTGGGGAGAGGATGTCATTGGAATTGAAGAGCGGCGTGACCTTGGGCGACTGTGTACATTCCTATCTTCCCCCAGCACCAACAATCGGCCCTGTGAAGGCTTACAGGAGCAGAACCTTTCAGCGCTTCGAGGAGGAGGTGTTTCTGATGGAGAAGATGCGCTGGCAGGTCAGGGAATACCCAATCTGCCCAAAAACCGTCTTTATCCCACACCGAGATATCTGCTAGAATTTTGATCCCGAGCTGGAAAAACCATACACGAATTTCTGCTAGTTCCACTGCGTTTTTCAAAGGAGGTTTTCCCATTATGCTATCTGTTCATAACAAAGTTCTTTTTCCATTCCTAGGGACTTTGGAAGGATGATTTTTAAAGATTTCGATACCTTTTCTACAAAGATTCCATAGCGGGGTGCCTTTGGGGTATTATCATTCTGAAATTTTTTCAATGATGTTCCTTTGAGATACTTCTTCCGGAGGAGTAGGCTGACATGATGACTTCTGTTGGAATACAATTGCCAGAGAATTTTACCTCCTAATACGATATTGGCCAGGCCGGGGTCTCTTACTTGGAGTCCTCCTTCTCTCTTCGGGTGTTTACAATGTCCCAAGTGACTAAATGAAACTTACGTTGATTTCCTCTGCCTCCTTGCCAAAGAAAGTCTCTGATTAGCTTCGAGATGTGCTCTGTGATCGCCTTTGGAGAAAGAAGAAAGGAGGCTTGATATAAAGGGAGGGGGGTCAAGACTGCTTTGATGAGAATCAGTTTGCTAGCTTTGTTGAGCCACTGTCCTCCCCATACTACAATTTTAGATTTAAACTTGCTGATGACTTCCAACCATAGCGAGGATTTGTTTGCTCCCAGAGTTAGAGGAAGACCTAGATACTTGATTTTTTCCCAGGAAACAAATCTTGTAAATACCAAGATATGAGAACTTCTGCGAATGGTTTGCTCATTCGTGTTCCAACCATACACCACACTCTTTCTTTTGTTGACAAATGCTCCTAAGATGCAACAAAGTTTTTTATAATCTCATTGAAAGCCCTTGCTATCCGAAGTGAAGCTCCTCCTAGCATAAGGGAATCATCAACAAACAAAGCATGGTTGATTGGTTTTGTTCCTTTCACCGACCAAATGCCCAGAATTGCCCCGACGTTCCTTTCAACTATCAGTTTTCTACTCATGGAGTCTACCATTAGAATGTACAGGAAGGGGGATAGCGAACAACCTTGCCTTATCCCTCTTGAAGGTTGAAAGTAATTAGCAGGCCGACCATTTACTAGGGGAGCGATCCAGGGCTTGTCGATGCAGGCTTTGATCAGATTTACAAATTCTGGGCTAAAACCATAAGAGAACAACACTTTGTATAGAAAAGACCACTTGACCCGATCGAAGGCGTTGGCCATGTCAAGCTTGATAATCATTCCTTGCTCCTTCCTCTGATGGCTTGAGTGAATGGATTCTTGTACAAGAATCACATTATCCAGGATATGCCTTCCTTTGATGAAGCCCCCCTTGGGTGGGGAAAATGAGCTATCCAAGCAGGGGTTTTAGTCTATTTGCCAACATCTTTGAGAGGATTTTGTAGGAAGCATTGCACAACGAGATAGGTCTGAATCTGTCAAAGGAGTCTGGGTTGACTTATTTAGGGATTAAGGCAAGAAAATTGGAGTTGGTGCTACCTCCCACCTTACCGTTTTTCTGAAAGGATTTAACCATTCTCAGTAGATCTGGCTTGATAATTATCCAGCAAGCTTTGTAGAAGTGTATGGAAAATCCATCAGGGCCTGGGTCTTTGTCGAATTCCATGTCCCAAACAACCTTGCTGATTTCCTCCTCAGAGAATGGTTTCAAGAGACTTGCGTTGACCTCATTACTGACAATATGAGGCATATGGGAAAGGAAGTCGGCGGAGACCCCTTCATTTCCTGTCCCATCATCTGAATAGAGTTTTTGAAAATGAAATTCTGCTGCTGCCTTTATTTGAGCAAAACCTTTGGAGACTGTACCATCAACTGTAGTGATTTCAGAGATGTGATTTCGGGAGAGGCGGGCTCTGGACTGCTTATGAAAGAAGGCCGTATTACGATCACCGGCTGCCAACCACAGGCTTCAAAACTTTAATTTCCAGTACTCCTCTTCGTGTTGGAAATCTCTGTGAGAGGCATGTTGGGCAGCTTGTTCCTTCTCCAGACTCTTAATGGTTATGTCCTCGCTTTCCATGTCCATATGAAAATTTGCTAATTGTTGAACAACCTCTTTCCTTTTTGCAAAGTAGGGGTTAGAGGGGGATTTAACCCACTCTTTAAGAGCTGATTTTTTTGCTTTTAATTTCTGATCCCAAACAAAACTTGGTGAGCCAATAACCGGAGTGGACCAACCTTTGGTTACTATTTCCATGAACCCTTCTTGCTCAATCCATTGAGGGATGAATTTAAAAGGGATGGGACCTAAGTCTTCTTCCTCAACCAATTGCAAGAGAATGGGCTTGTGGTATGAGGTAATTTTTGGAAGGATTTTGGTGGCAACTACTTTCTTATCCAGGAAGAGGGTTCTTTGCACTAGGAACCTGTCGAGCCTGACAGATATGTGAGAAACCCCCGTTCTATTATTCGTCCACGTGTATAAACCTTTCTCTGGTTTAATATCTAGAAAGTCCCATTGCTATATCAGATCCTCTACAAGGGGGAGCATATGATCCTAACTGATTATGCCCCCTCATTTTTCTTTTGGTTCCAACACTATATTTAAGTCCCCTGCTATTATAATATTCTTGGGAAAGTATGCTTCTACAAATTCAGCAAGAGTTTGCCAGCATTCTTTTTTCTCCACAAATTGAACCGGAACATAAAGATTGAACAGAGCGATGGTAATCTTACTTATTTTGTGGAAGAGTTCTATATAGATCCAGTGCTGTGTCTCGAAGGAGCTTTCAAGGTGAAACTGATCTTCAATCTAGACCGTGGCAAGCCCTCCAGAAGTGCCCCTTGCGCTTACAACCTTTCCACCATTTATTTTTCATTTCATTCTACTTACATCTAGAAGGGATTCCCCTTCTATTTTTGTCTCTTGGAGCATTAGGATCTCTGGCGATTCTGTCTTCAACAGATCTTTCATGGCTTCGATTTTCATATGATTCCCTAGGCCTTTGCAGTTCCAAGAGACTAGATGCATTATTTACTGGGATGGAAAGAAGAGGGGCCTCCCTTGGGTGGCCCGACTCTAGTATTTCGTCCAATGGACATTTCGAGAGTGGATTGGTTGCCTTGCATTTTATGTCTCTCTGCTTCTTCCTCTCTTGCTTCTTTGAGGGATTTCCTTCCTTCTTTTTTTGATGGTATTTCAAAAGTGTCGTGTTCTGATGAGCCTAAAATTTCTGGAGGTTTCTTCCTTATCATATCTGTGTAAGAGGGGGAAGAAGAGCCTTCTACTTGGTTTTCTGTTTGAGTGGGTAGAGCAACTATATTGTTTTCTTCCAATGTTGGGGGGGAGGCCTGTTGATCCAAGTCATGAGCTGTCGTTGGAGGTTCTTCCTGGGAGCTGAGAGGTTCGAAAGGGTTTGAAGTTGAGTCTATCCGAATAGGAGTTGGATTCCCATCCACATGAGGCTGCACTGTATTGGGCACCGTGGATCCTACAGAAGTCCGAACGAGGCTTACTAGGCTACTTTGTAGGGGTTGACTTCTCAACCTTCGTCCATTGCTCCCCTTTCGATTTTTCTGCTTCCTCTTCTGCCTTCTTTTTGCAATTTCTTGTGAAATGCCCGTAGCCATGGCAATACCTGCACTTGAAGGGGAGTTGCTTGTAGTCCAGTTCTTGCACATGTGACCAGTTTGCCACTGTTATCTTGATGGCCTCTGGGAGACCTATTTCCAGATCCACCTCCACGTAGATTCGCACGTAGGAGTATTGATCCTTCCTTTCTGCTCTATCAATGTATTTTCCAAGAGCATTGCCAATCGATTCTAGGGATTTCGAGCTCCAACAATGCAAAGGCAGGCGTGGGAGACACACCTAGACTGGGATCGTTGAAGGCACATCCTGAGATGGGTCAAAGTCCAGAGTCCACTAGTTCAGGTACAACCCTTGGGGACCCATAAAATAAGGTCTGTTTCTGAAGATTAGATTATTGTCTTCAACATTGTCGAAAATGAAAACATAATAGCCTTTCCCGACGAAATGGCTCTTGATGCCTTCTGAGACAAGAGGTCTCCAGTTCCTTTGAATCTACATTTTGATGTCTCTTGAAGAAGGCCATAAACCGGTAAATTGATCGATCATGCCTCTTTCAACGATGTTTAAGGCAACACGATAGGGCTCATCGGCTAGGAGATCGATCGACGAGATGCATCCATCTTCTTCACAAATTTTTCCTGGAAGGCTGAGATTGGCCGTTTGCTACAGGCCTCTATCGGTTTTTTGAAGGCCGAGAGCTCTGGGGGGGGGGGGGAGGGGGAGGCTCAGAGCCCCCTCCTGAAGCCATGGCGGTTGGGAGAAGAAAGCAGAGGGAGGCTCACACAGAGCAGCGCGCGAGAGAAACTTGTGCAATTTTTTATAGCCACTTCACCTTGTATATGAGATCTATATTTTTCTTGTGCTTGTGGCTAGGCATTTAAAATATCTAAGGATTGGTCAGTATATTTGAGGAGAAGAGTCTCTTTAGGATTCGAACAAATTTTGACTTCTAGAAAGCCATACTCCCTAGACTATGTTGAGTGGAAGTGCTATGATCTTGGAAGTATCCTTTTTGTTACTCTAGGTTCTAAAGGTCTCTTAAAGATTTTCCCCTTCCTAAATATTCCAAATCCCAATTAATATTTCCACATCTTCCCATACCTCCTTGGAGTATGAACATTACAGCATGAGATGAGCTATATATTCTTTTGCTTGGTGATAGTGATAGCACCATCTTGGCCCTTGATTAACACACACACACACACACACACACACACACACACACACACAGATTCTCCCATAGGTCCTTGAGATTTTATAGAACATATATCAATATTGTCAAGGATATATTTGATGGATTGACTCAAAATTGTGTTTTATTGTTGAAGTTGAACAAGATTCATGATTCCCAATTCAAATAAATTAATTCTCAATAAGGTTTAGGATATTATTCTTGATCCATTTTTTGTAAAGTTGGCTCTTTAGGGGTGGACAATTTAATGAGTGGGGGATTGGAAAAACCCTAGACAAGAAGAGCAAGTAGATCTGATTTGTTGATTATTCAGAGGACCCCACTGAAGGCATCAATACTTTTGTTTATGAGGGGTCACATCAGATAGAGACCTCCTTGGTCACATCAGATAGAGACCTCCTTGGTTTATAGGTATAGTGAATCATTGTAAGAGGTCCATGTTGAATTTTAATGAAGATTTGTACCTTGGACAAGTGGTTCCTATGGGTTTTTAAACTTTTACCTAGGAATGTGGTCCACAACTTAAAAGTGGGTCTTTTTCATAAAGTC
>JZKD02S1890859.1:24451-40058 GCA_000966675.3 Picea glauca
AATATTAATGGAGCATTTAATTTCAACCGTTGATCTTGGGCAATGTGAGCCCTTGGATCAAAAAGAAACTTAAGAGTCACTTAGGGATTCTAAAGGAGGAAAAAGACCAAAAGAGCATTCATTCTTTCCAAGAGAGATTGAGAGACTGAGAGAGAGCAAGAGAAGAGAAAGTTTCCATTTTTTTCTGAGAAGAAATAGCAGCAGAAAAGTGGCACAAATTCCAAGGAAAAAGCAGGGCACGGATTTCGAGGTAACCAGCAGGAAGGAAAATCCATACAGTACGTATTTGGTACGACAACATTTATTGTACCTGTTCAGAACGCACAACAGCATGCAAAACGAGGAGAACATGCACATTTAATAGTCCGTACAGGTTGTACGGCCGCCGCACGACCGCATTTAATTCTGGGCACGTTTTTCTAGAAAATTGTACAACATTTAATGCTGTGACAGTCCGTACGGTACGACTGTCTGAGCACAGAATTTGTGGTGGCAGATTCGGGTTTCTTTCAGTCTATTTCAAGCACGGAAATCGAGGAAGAGATAAGTTAAATTTCTGTTGGTTTTATTTTTGCTGAAATGTAATTTCCAGAAATTGAAGAAATAAGAAGAACTCCCTCTCTCTCACTGGTTTTCCCCACATTGGGGTTTTTCCAGGGTCAATTGACCAAAAATCATTGTGTCATTAAATGTTTACTTGCTGGTTTAATTTCTGAGTTTTAGTACAACCATTGAAAAGATCATTTATTTCATGTGTTTCAGTCAAATTTCATTTTGAATATTTAATGCATATTAATGTCTGCAAATTTCATTAATATTGGGAATGGGCATTAAAATTTTGGAGTGATAAGGAGTGATTGAAACCGGGATTGGGATAAATTGCAGAAGTGAGAAAAATCAACAGTCCAAGGGGGTCAAGATACAAGGTTGACAAAATATTTATGGTTTGTCATTGAAGTGGATATGAGAGAAGTATTAAGGTTGGCCAATTACAAGTTTGACAACAATAGTACACGCGATAGGTGTGATTCGACATATTGTGGGGAGGGAAATAGAAGCTCAGAGCTATAAGCTGCATAATTTAATGAACTTAATAATGTTGAGGAGCATCCATCTTATTCCTTGTTTGATGGTAAGTTCAAATCTTCATCTCCATAGAATTTCTTTATCTCCAATAATTATTTGGTTCTTGGAGTTTATATGATTGAAAATGGAGAAGGGGACTCTACAAAAGGCTTAGGGTTGATTGGGACCAAGTTGGATTTGGGTGTTTTACTTGGTGGGTGTTGAGATTCTATTGAGACTACACCTGTAGGTGGTGACATTCCTCATAAAAAGCATTGAAAGGTGATTAAACGAAAGGATTCCAAGGTAAAAAGTTTTGTTGGGGAGGACTTTCAACTTGACTAGATTACTCAACCATTGGGAAAGACATTAGTCTAGAAGTTTTTTGGTTAGCAAATTGCTTCAAAACTTTGAATAATTGGATACAAATGCATTGGTGACCTGTTGTAGGTTCTGGTACATCTTATCATATATTAACTAAATGTTGGATTAGTTTCAAATTTCAGTTTGAATACGATGCAAAGTTGATTCTTGGTGGAATTTGGTTTTGGGGATTTGCCTTTTTGTGCCTCAAACCTTGGCATCTTGTTTCTGATCCTTGGTTGGATTCAACCACCCAAATTCCCACTTCGATAAAAATGCTTGGTCTTCCATTAGATTTTTTGATTGAGAAGTTCTTAGTAGATTTGGGTAACACTTTAGGAAGGAATTCAAGGGTTGATACATCTATTATTACCAGTGTTTACCGGTTTGTTGCAATTTTTTTTGTTGAAATAGATACCAGAGATGGTATTGCTAATAATTTGGAGTTAGAGCTTAGGGGTCAGACTTATACTTAGTTGTTGGATTATGTAAGCATTCCCTTTAGATGTGTTCAGTTCCACCATTATGGCCATGATGCTACTGATTGCTCCTATCCTTTTTCTTTCCATTGGTGGTGCAAAATGTTAGATGTAAATAGTAAGAAACAATCCTTGGAGACTGGTCATGGGTCTAAGGGTCATCAAGGCCCTATTCAAAAGGTGTCTGATCCATAATTGTTAGACTTGGAAGATTGGTGTGCTAAGACATGACCTCCAGGTGGATATAATGTTTTGATTCAAGGTATTGATGTTTCTCCTAAAGTTGCAACACAAAATCCATGAGGCCTCTAACTATAGCTTTAGAGGTGGATGTTGCGAAGAATTCTCTTTAAGTTTCCATATACTTTAAGAATAATGTCATGGACTTCCCCTTGTCACCTAGGGAAATTCTTGAAAATGTAGAAGAGACTTCTATAAGCTACATACTTCATGTGAATTTAATTTAAATTTAGAGGGTTTGAAACTACTCGGGAATAGGTCAACCCAAACCAGGATTGCCTCCACTTCACATGTCACTCAAAAGGGTAAGAGGGGTGGTAAAAATTCAAACCCCAGTGCGGATCCATCGACTGCTAATATGGGAAATTCACTAACCTCATATAGTTGAGAACTAAGCTTGGATTTTGGGGATTAGGTTAAAATCACGATTCATAATTCCCGAGGATAGGGGGAAGTGTAGATACCCCTTAAGGTCCTTGGAATTGGGAGAATATTTTTGGGGCATGCAATCAAAGGGGTTGGGAATGGATACTCCTAAGGACAAGTTTAATTATTCAGTAGGTAGAAAGTCATTTATTTATAAGGAAAAAGAGAAAGCAACGATTGCGATTCAACGGGGTAGACAATGTCTAATAATGGGGGTCCTTAAGTACCACAATCCCTTATGGGTGTTTCTAAATTATTTTTCTCTCGTTTAACATTAGGATTTTGGGTAGCTATATTAAAAGATTGTTCATGTCTAGAATCATTGAATTAGAGAAGTTGAATGTTCTATTATTATAAGAGAACATGGATTTTGGAGACACATTAATTAGTTGTCTTAAGAAAAGTCTCAAGGATTGGCATTTTATTTCCTTGGATTCATATGGTCATTTTGGAGGTATAATTACTGGGTTGATATTGAGCTTGACCTTGACGAATTCCTTTGTCGATTTTGCAAGGATTTGCATGAGATTAATCATTATTGGATTGGGGAATCCCATCACTATGATGAATGTGTATTTCCCTTATATTGAAAGGAAGTAGTTATTTTGGGATAAATTATTTGCTTTGTAGGAGGTTAGGAGATCTGAATTTTACTTTAGACAAAGTGAAGTCTAGGGGGATTTAGCAAGGGTGGGCAATCTAGCCAAGTTTTTCCTTTATCAAATTGAGTTGGAAGGATTGGTGGATGTCGAGTCTATCTCTAAAAAACCTACCTTGAGTAACAATTGTGTGGATCCTCATGCTATTTCAAAACACCTTCACAAATTTCTTGTCTTTTATGAACTTTTACAAGGTATAGATAGAGTGCGGACTTGAGTTACTACTGGTGGAGTTTCTAATTGCTGTCCAATATTTCTCAAGATAGATTTTTATTTGAACACAAGCCTTCAAATCCCTACAAGTTTAATCCATAATGCATTACTGAGGAATAATTTCAAACAATTTTTAAAAGCACTTGGAAGCATTATGCTATGAATATCAAGATATTTTCTAGTGAATAACATCCAAAGTCACCAAAGGTAGCCAAAGGAAAGGTAGTTGCTTGGGTAGGGGAAATGAATTGAAATAGAGACAAATAAATTAAAGAGACAAATAAAGACATTGAGGAGTTGATCAATGAGAATACTCATGTAACTTTCAATGAAGCAGAGCTTAATAGATTGAGGGAGTTGGAGGCCAAAAGAGAAAGTTGCTGAACAATTGGGAGGTGGAGTGGAGAATGAAAAGTCATGTGACATGGTTGGAATTAGGTGATGAAAATCCTAAATATTTTCATTCATTTACAAATTATAGGTAGAAGATTAATACTATTTGGGATATGCGAAGGAGGATGGTGAGTGATCCGAGATCTTTTCATAGAGTGACTTATAAATAATTGCATTAAATGAGCATAAATTAAAGTGCACCACTAAAGAAGGAAAAACTCAAAAATGAAGAGACATAAGAATCCAATATGAACACAAAAAATTGATAACGGAGTTTGTCCCTGGTGGACTACATCTCCGTGTCCTGCTCTCAAATGGGTAGGCTCTTTCATTAACTCAACAAAAGAATTTGGAAAATTACACAAGTATACCTCATTCTGAAATCAAGCTGCAGAAATAATGCTAAAATCAGAAAACAAACAACACCACTGAATTCATGGCGTCAAATGACCCAAAAATGATCGTCTCCATGCCTCGATCCAACTCTGGCATTCCCAGGCCCAAGAAGAAATTCATCTTGATTTTTGTGCCCCTATGAAACCTGCATTAATGACTATACTGCATAGAATTCCATGCCAAAAAGGTCGTACTGTACGTGCACTGTACTCCTCTGGCTGGGCGGATTCAACATTTAAATAATTTTTCGCGGCGTTCAATACAAAGCAAGGCTATTGGAATGTTGGTTTGGGCAGAATTATTAAGGAATATAGAGGGAAGGAGGTTCCGAGGTCAAACCCACAGGCCTCTCCCTTTTGGGTTTGTGTTGTTTCAATGTATATATATAATATAGTTTGTTCCGCTATGTTTAGCGGTGGCGCTATCCATATCCCAATAGTTATATCGTGGCCAAGTTTGGTGTGGTCCGCTAGATTTGGTGGACCTGCCAAACTTAATATTTTTTTTTAAAACCGCTCACGGGCTGTCATTGTGCTTTTCCCTCCTGCCACATGGTAGCCTCTGATTGGGCCATGTGGTCACCTCCCACTAGGCCACGTTTTTCTCTGCCAAGCCATCATGCCACCTCATCATGCCACATCATTATGCCATGTCAGCATATAGACCGTACGGAATGCCAGGTGGCATGATCCTATTGGTCCACGGATCGACCCTAAAACGCCAATATCGGGTGACATGTGGTAGCCTTTGGTGTTGCCACGTCACCATACTAACGTGAGCATGACATGTGTCACCTTTCTGCTCCTGCCACGTGTGCTGTACACATGCTGCTATTAGTAGTACAGATGTTGACGTCAATAGTATAGATGCTGACATCGACAGTACTGATGCTGACTCATCCCCTACTGACTGAGCTAGGTTGACCAAACTTTGACCGAAAATATCTTTCAATCCATAACTTCGTTTTACGAGCCGTTTGCGTCATTAGAAATCTTGCGACACTGTCTTCACAATCATGTCATTTTTACTGAGTTTTTGGAACTTTGAATTTTTTCCCTTTTTCTGTCTGCTGAAGCCATTCTGAGTGTTATGAGTTGCCTCTGCGAGTTCTGAGTTGTTCTTAGTCTTCTCTGGATCCTTTTTGGATCACGCCTTCCCACTGAGAGATTTTTGGACCACCAAAATCTTTCATCAATCAACAGGTAAGTGAGGGAAGAGTCTCCTCACTTTGTCCTTCTCTATCCACTTTACCTTGCTTGGATGTGTGCCCTTTAATCCTACTCGAAGATAATCAACATCGCCCTTGTGTGAAGTCCTCATCCTCCTGTCCAGGATGATATATTCCTGTAACTCATCCAAGTACTCAGGTGCAAACTCATCAACTGAAGGTATTGAAACTTCCTCATCTTGATTCACGATCATGGGAGGCTAAAAAAGTTCCAAGTTCTCAACGTTCACAACTGAGTATATCTGCATATAAGGTGGAATATCCAGACGAAAAAACATTGGTACCACTTTTCTATAAGATAGTGAAGGGTCCATAACAAATGGGCTTGAGTTTCTTGCCTTCACCCTTCAATCTCTCCTTGCTGATGTGAATCCATACCCGGTCTTCAACCTAGAACAGATGATCATCCATGTGCTTGTCATGCCGAGATTTATAATGTTCTTGACTTTTCTCCAACTGTTCCCTAACTGCCTGGTGTATCTGTTGGGTCCTCGGGATGAAATTGAGGGCTCTGTCCTCTGTTCGTTCTTCATTCACATCGACATCTCTCCCATACATAAATTCCAAAGGAACCTTGGGTAGGTACCCAAAACATGTCTCAAAAGGTGAACTCTGAGTGGATGAATGTAAAGCTCGATTGTAAGCATGTTGTACATAGGGTATTTGTTCATCCCATAACTTGGGATGCATTCTACAGTAGCCTCGAAGCAAAAGTACCACTGTTCGGTTTACCACCTTTGTCTGTATGTCGGTGTGTGGATGGAAAGCAATGCTCCTCTTCAATTTGGTGTCCATCATCCTCCACAAGCTAGTCCAAAAGTCCCCAAGGAATCAAGTATCGTGATCCGAGACCATGGATGTGGGTAACCCAAAGTGAACCCAAACATACTGAAAGAAGATATTAGCAGTCTCCTCAACAATGATCTTCTTTTTACATGGCATCAAGATACACATCTTGTTGAACCTATCCACTACAACATACAAATAGTCATGACCCCCTTTGGTCACTGGTAAACCCCCTACAAAATCCATGGCGATTCTTTCCCATGGATGGGATGGAACATGAAGTGGTGAGTATAGCCCCAATTTTCTATTAGTGGGCTTACAAGTAGAACACATCACACACCCCTTTACATATTTAGTTACAATTTCTTTCATTTGAGGCTTGTAACAAAACCTCTGCAAATGAGACATAGTTTTTCCTACCCCCAAATTCCCAGATACAAGAGATGTGTGAGATTATTGTATTACATGGACTTGTTCACTTATGGGAATTCATAGATTTCCAAGATGGTAGAGTAGTTTTCCCTGCAGACAATAGTTCTCTACATGTGCACCATGGGTTAGATTCTCATATACTTCTTTAAAATCTTCATCGATGGCATATTGTTCTACATAGCTATCATGAGATAAAGAAGTATTCTTCAAAATAATAGAAGCAACAATAGGAGGTCTAGAAAGAATATCGACTACCTTGTTACTTGTACCCTTTTTGTACTTGATTACCAAATGAAATTGTTGTAGAAAACCCATCCATCTGTAGTGTCGATATTGTTTCAATTTGGTCTATGCTTGGAGATACTGTAAGGGTTGGTGACTTGTATGTATGATTGTTTCCTTCCCTAACAAGTAGTGCTTCCATTTCTCTATGCTTTGGACTAATGCATACAACTCTTTATCAAATGTAGGATAGTTAACAACAACTTGGTTAAAAGTTTCAGAGTGGTAACATATAGGCTTACGATATTGCATCAATACTGCACCCATGGCGTATCCGCTGGCATCTGTCTCGGTCTCAAAAGGCTGTTGAATATTCGACAGTGCTAATACTGGCACAGTACTGCTCTTCTCCTTCAGAGTGTCAAAATATTTTTGTTTCTTTCCTTCCCACTAAAAAGTGTTCTTCACACTGGTTAAGGCATGCAAAGGAGCCACTATAAAGGAGAAGTTGGAAATGAACCTCCTCCAATACTGGACTGCACCTAAGAAGCTTCAAACTTTGGTTACACTTTTTGGCTTAGGACAATTTACAATTACATTAATTTTGGAAGGATCAATTTTTAATTGTCCTCCTCCTACAATATGACCTAAGTACACAAGTGTAGTCTTACCAAATTCACATTTAGACAGTTTTACATACAACTTTTTCCTTTGCAAAGTATCCAATACTTGCTTTACATGCCTCACATGTTCATCCCAAGTCTCGCTAAAAATAAGAATGTCATCTAAATACACAATCACAAAGTCATCTAGGAAAGGCTCGAATACCTCATTCATCACACGCATGAAAGTTTCCAGAGCATTACAAATCCAAAATGACATAACTAACCACTCAAACAATCCCTATTTGGTTTTAAAGGCAGTTTTCCATGCATCTTGTTCTGTGACCCTGATTTGATGATATCCACTGCGCAAATCCAACTTAGTGAAATAAAAAACATTCTTCAACTGATCAAGTAAATCATCTATACAGGGAAGAGGGTATCGATTTTTCACTGTGATTTTATTTAAGGCCTGATAATCGACACACATTTTCCACGTGCCATATTTCTTTGGCATCATCACAATCAGAGAATGACAAGGACATGAACTGGGCCTGATGACCCCTTGATATAATAAGACTCGTACCTTCTTCTTGATCTTTGTCATCTCCACAACTGACATCCTATACATGCCCACATTAGAAAGAGGAGAATCTTACTGAAGATGTATCTCATGTTGGATTTCCCTCTTAGGAGGTAATCCATCTGGTTCATGAAAAATATCATCATACTTAGAAACAATATCAATTAATTCCTTTTTACTTGATGGATCACATCCTTGGAAAGCGTTTGATGTTTCGACATCTTTCTCTTTTACGACCATGAGTACATATCTCTTATTACTGTTTATGAGTATTTTCATTTGCCATGCACTAACAAGTGTTGTATTTACCCTCATGTTGTGAGCTCTAACAATATATTCCACTCCCCCTTTAGTAAGGTGGTATTTGTTCTCATGACTAAAGAAGACTGCTTTTCTATCATGAATATAAGGACTTCCCAACACTATGAGACATATATGAAGTGGTAAAACATCCAAATCCACTTCATCGATCAACTTTGAAGCAATAGAAAATCTGACCCTACATTGTTTGGTGACATTAAGTTTTTCTTTATCACATACCCAACCAAGAGGGTAAGGCTTCATATGTGGTTTCGTTTCAAGACCCATCTTCTTGACAAGTGATTCATATATTAAATTTACTTGGGAACCCAGATCAAATAGTGTATCTATCTTAGTATGTTTAGATACAACTCTTATGTGAAATAATTCATTCCTCTTTTGTTCATCATCATGAGATTCATTATTGGAACTTGAAGTAGCATGAAGGGAATATTTACCTTGTACTCCAACTGTTGTGATCTTTCCTTCATCTCCTGAATCAAAACCAAGATCTTGTTGCACTGTAGCAACAGTTTTTGTCTTCCCCTTTCCACCGAATTGTTTCGGTTTCTTCTCTGGATGCAGTTTCCAAAAGTGTTTTTCATTGTGTTTGTTTTTCTTGCAATGAGTGCAAGATGGCTTTCCTCCTTCTCTCGTTATTGTGGAGGTCTTCTTGTCCTTCCTTTCAGACTTCTTAAAATTTTTATGTGGGAGATTGGAAGATTTCTTCGTGGGATCTTCTTGAACATGCTTCCCCATGTTTTCAAGGTGAGTGGCTTGCACACAAACTTCGTCAAGACTAGTGGGGTTAAACAAGAGCAAAGTATGATGAATATAACTATGAAGTGCACCAATATACTTCATTAAAGTTTCATAAGAATCCAAAGGAATGTTCAATGCAAGAGATTTCTTCCTAAATTCTTCTGTGAAACTTTGTACAATTTGACCTTTACTTTGCCTTAAAGTTTGCCATTCCATCATTGCTTTATGAAAATACCCTAATGGATAAAATTGCTTCCTTATCATTGATTTGAATTCCGACCACGAGGAAGAAGATTACCACACTTACTTTTGTCCTAAACCTTTCTCTCCCACCATACGAGATCGGTGCCTTCCAACTAAAGAGAAGCCAGTTGCACTTTAACTTCTTCTTCATCAATATGTTGAACAAGACAATACACTTCAACTTTTCAGATCCAATTATCTAGCTTTTCAGGATTAACATCTCCATTAAACATAGGTAAATCAAAATTTACATCAAGCTTTAATAATGGTTTCTTAAAATAGGCTTTATGGATAGAATGATGAGAATGATGATAATGCTTAGAGGAAGAAGAACTAGAACTTGAAGATGAAGATAAAGGCTCAGGAGGATCTCCTCCAGCCCCTTGATTTACCGAAGCATCATCATCTGCATGTGCTTCCTTTTTCTTCCCTTTAATCTTCATCCTCTTCTCATAATCTCCATACATTCCTTCAACCATTTCTGACATGCGATAAAAGACCATATGAAAGTTTTTCTCCTATTCATCACACTTGTCCTTTTCTGCCATTTTCTTCCTTCGAGATGCACAAACAACTTCGGGATTGAAAGTATTAAGAGTTCCTTCACCCTGCTTATGCTTGGCCCTAGTAAGCATTCACACTCAACAATTCAAGTCAAAGACGACTGCTCTGATACCAACAAGATCCGAGATCTTTTCATCGAGTGACTTATAAAGAATTGCATTAAATGAGCATAAATTAAAGTGCACCACTAAAGAAGGAAAAGCTCAAAAATGAAGAGACATAAGCATCAAATATGAACATAAAAAAATGATAATGGAGTTCGTCCCTAGTGGACTACGTCTCTGGGTCCTACTCTAAAATGGGTAGGCTCTTTCATTAACTCAATAAAAGAATTTGGCAAATTACATAAGTATACCTCATTCTAAAATCAAGCTGCAGAAATAATGCTCAGATCAGAAAACAGACAACACCACTGAATTCATGGCGTCGAATTACCCAAAAATGACTGTCTCCACGCCTCGATCCAACTCTAGCACTCCCAGGCCCAAGAAGAAATTCGTACCGGTTTCTGTGCCCCTGTGCAACCTGCATTAATGACTGGACTACATAGAATTCCATGCCCAAAAGGCCATACCGTACGTGCGCCGTCTTCCTTTGGCTAGGCAGATTCAACATTTAAATAATTTTTTGCGGCGTTCAATACAAAGCAAGATTGTTGTCCTGTTGGTTTGGGCAAAATTATTAAGGCATATAGAGGGGAGGAGGTCCCAGGGTCAAACCTGCGGGCCTCCCCCTTTTGGGGTTGTGTTGTTGCAATGTATATATAATATAGTTTGTTCCTCTATGTTTAGCGGTGGGGATATTCATATCCCAACGGTTATATTGTGGCCAAGTTTGGCGTGGTTCGTGAGATTTGGCAGACCCACCAAACTTAATATTTTTTTTCAAAATCCGTTCACTGGCTATCATTGTGCTTTTCCTGCCTGCCACGTGCCAACCTATGATTGGGCCATGTGGTAGCCTTCCATGGGGCCATGTTTTCCTTTGCCAAGTCATCATGCCACGTCAACGTATGAACCATACAGACTGCCACGTGGCACGATCCTATTGGTCCAGGGATCGACCCAAAAATGCCAAGACTAGGTGACACGTGGTAGCCTCTGGTGCTGCCACATCACCATGCTGACGTCAACATGACACATGTCACCTTTCTTCTCCTGCCACGTGTGCTGTATGGATGCTGACTCATCCCTTGCTGACTAGGCTAGGTTGACCAAACTTTGACTGCGAATATCTTTCAATCCGTAACTCCATTTGACGAGCCGTTTGTGTCGTTATAAATATTGCGACACACTCTTTGCGATCATGTCATTTTCACTTAGTTGTGGGAGCTTTAAATTTTTTCCCTTTCTCTGTCTGCTGAAGCTATTTTGAGCGTTTTGATTTGCCTCTGCGAGTTTTGAGTTGTTCTTAGCCTTCTATGGATCCTTTTTGGATCAATGAGGTGGTTAGAAGTTTTGAAGGTCTAGCACAAGTGGGAGTTAGACACTTTGAGTTTATGTATAAAGAGGCTAGGGGTGTAAATGTAGCTAAAATTATCAAAGTGACTAAGTTATTTTTTTCCTCAGTTGGTTTCAAAAGAGTGACAATTAGGTCTTATTTGAAGACATTTCTTTGGATGAGTTTCTCAGTGTGCTATATTTTCTCCATAAAGACAAAATTCTAGGGCCAAATGGGTGCACTGCTGAATTTTTCCTAGGCATTTCTGAATTGTTGGGTGATGATTTATTGAGAGTGGTGGAGGAGGTGAGACTTAGTGAAAAATTATTGATTCTTTCAGTACAAAATTTATAGCACTCAGGAAAAAAGTGGATAAGCCTGAAACATTTGATGAATTTCAACCTATTTCTCTATGTAATTGTGTTTACAAGATCATTTCTAAAGGTTTGACCATGGGACTTAAAAAAGTGCTATTCGCTAATATTTCTCCTGAGAGTTTGGCTTCCTAGAAGGAAAATACATGAAGCCATTGGGTCCACATAAGAATTATTACATTCAATTAAAACAAAGAAATTTCCTACATTTGCGGTCAACATTTATTTGTCAAAATCTTATGATAGGACTTGTTGGCTATATTTGAGATTACTTCTAATTCATTTGGGATTTTTTATTCCAATTGTCAATTGGATTATGGATTGTGTGATTTTAGTTTCTATATTGAAATTTGTATTAATGGAGCAACTTCCCATTTATTTAATCCTACTAGAGGCTTAAGACAAGGTTGCCCTCTTTCCCCCTATTTATTTTCATTGGTTGGAAAGGGATTGAGTAGATCAATCCAGGGGGCTAGAGGATTAAGCAATATCCAAGGGATTAAGGTTGGTGGCAGTGAATGTCTCACACGCTTTCTCTTTGTTGATGTTGTACTTATTTTTACAAATGGCAATGTGGGGGAAGGCGGGAAATATTAAGATATTATCCAATTATATTACAAAGATTTAGAATTGTACGAAGTCTGTTGTTTACTTCAATGGCTTGAGAGATGAGGAGGAGTAGAATTTAAAGGTTTTATTTCCTTATATACATATTGACCTACAAGATGGACTGAGCTATTTGGGGTGTAATTTAAATCCCAATGGATATGTTAAGCGAGATTGGAGCTAGTTGATAGATAAGATTGAAAAAATAATCCATTTCTAGTGTAATAAATGTCTCTCTTGGGTTGGGAGACTAACACTAGTGAACTCGGTCCTAGAAGAAATCCTTGTTTATTGGAATTCCTTGGCACATATCTCAAAGGGATTGTTGGAGAAGATTGGAAGACTTTACTTTGATTTTTTGTGGAAGGGAAAGAGCGATCAAATTATCCAACATTTGGCCAATTGGCAGAGTTTATCAAAACCAAAAGGTTAAGGTGATTGGTGGCTTAAACATATTCACACCCATTGAAAAGGTCTGGTTACTTAAAGTATACAAAATTTGATCACAAAGGAGAGCCTTTGGAAAAGAATAACCATTCAATGGTATATATCTCCCTCCACTCTTTTGGATTGGATAAGAAGTCCTCTTAAGAGTATTACAAATGTCTCCAACCAGTGAAAGGACTTTGTGTTGGCCTTTCCTATCATTGGACAATTTGTTGCCTAGAAGTTAGGCAATAGTATTGTGATTTGTTTGGGGATAGATGCCATCATGTGTTATGGGAACAATATTTTTCTTCCTATGGTATTGATTCATTAGGTCCATGGCCGTGGGTATTTTACTTTGAATCAAATTGTAGATGACACAAGTACTAACATTTGGCATCAAGGATGGAGGTTTGTAGCAACAATTGGATTATTAGGAGAACTATTAGATGTGGGAAGTTTTTCTATCTAATCTAAGTCATATTCACATTAGATTGAGAGACAAACCAAATTCGTTGATGTGGGTGAAAAACAAGGTTGTTGGGAAATGTACAATAACGTTGGGGTATCAACCTTTGATGGGTGAAGTAGTTCATGATAAGTGCTGGTGGTGGGATAAATTTGGTAGGTTAAGGCGTCGAAAAAGACTAAAGTGTTTATGTGGTTGGTTATTCAAAACAAGGTCCGGATGTAGGACATACTCCATAAAAGAAACAAACATGGCCCCATTTTATGTATTTTGTGTAGGTCCGATGAAGAGAATATTTCTAATCTATTTATTAATTTTTCTTTTACCTACCAAGTGTGGAAAGACATTGTGAATTATATCACTTTCCCTAATATTTGGCAAGGTTCTCACTTTGAAGATTGTTTGAAGGGTTAGTTTTAGAATCAGGTTTTGAAAGTGTTTAGGTTTTCTCCTTTCATTACTATTCAGGGTATCTAGTTGGCACACAACACTTTGTTGTTTGAATAAAGACAAGTATAAACTTTTCAAGTTTTTTCACATATTTGTGTGCTATTCCAACATTTCAAAATGACAAAGTGCATGGGCCAAGATAGATAGGGGAATTATTGGTTGACAAACTGTAACACACCCGACCCCTAAATGCAGTTTCTAAGGGGTGGGGCATCATAATTTCGTTTTCCTTAACTCTCTCTAGGTTCCCTTTTCTCCAAAGTCCAGATTCTTCCAAATGTGCGAGCTCTTTCCTGGCCCCTTTTGAGGAATTTGATCAACATGTGCTAGCTTTCCATGCTAGGCCCCTTCCTTCACATGACCTCGGGCTATGACCCAACACCTACTCAAAAGGCACTTCAGAATTTCGGGCTCAGGCGTGTTCACTTCACTACTTGCCAATTCTCTCGAACTCCAAACTGACGAAGTTTTGAAATGACATGAGAGGGATCGATGGTCCATTCTCCCTTTCCAGATCAATGACCCATCGAAACTTCGGGCTTAGGCACTTCAACGAGTTCCCAAAAGGCCTCCCCTCGATTCTTCCATAGTGACTTTTCTTCGAAGTAGCAGATCTTCCGCCACACATCCTTTTCCAATGGATGACTGGGATGACTTTAGGACTCCGGCCTTTGGGAATCCTCATGACTTCACACTTCGATTCTCTCAGAGTCAGTCAGCGTTGGGCTGATCATAGCCTAGATTTGACGGTCTGAGGGTATCCACATAACCCCAAATATCTATGGCTTCTAACTTCCGCTTAAGGGCCCCTTGGGTCTTGTTGTTAGGCCATTCCTAGAGGGACATATGTCATCCCGAGATACATTGATAAGAATATGTGACCCCTGCCTCAGGTCACTGACGTTCCCTTACCTTGCCACAAGGTCGCTATACCTGTCAACGCCGTCACTCGACATGTATGCCCCCACGTGCTCTTGACATGATACACGCGTACCCATGATCGAACGGTCAATAAAGGTCCTTAGATACACGTTCCACATTAACTTCGGGACTTCGGGGGATTCACCTCCTGTATGACGAATATACCCAATTCGTCAGACCCGCGAAGTACGAAGGGCTCGAAGGATTAATATCTGCGTGCCTTCTCCAGATCCGACGATCGTGAAGAACTTTGGATCCTCCCGAACTAATATCATCCATTCATCTTCCAAACGAAAGGATCTTCCCATCCGATACTTGAGTCTCTCTATCCTTCCTGATCTTCATTAGCTCTAAAATACTTAGGCACTTAGTGCTATTTTGTAATGTCCCCACTTTGGGACATCATCACAGGGCAACGATTTATGATGACCAGAGTAGTCAGATGGATGCTATAGCGAGTACAAGGGTATTTGAGAGGCATTTTGGGGTCCATCTTGCATTGATGATCATATTCCATCATTATGAGCCATTCCACATAGGTTGGCTTTGGTTTCGTTGCATTCCGATGATTTCCAGGATTTTGACTATTTTGAGCTATAAGTCAATGGAATTCACTAAAGAGGTCATTTTGGGCACATTACTTGGAGGAACATCTCAATGTAATAGCTCATTGGAATTGGGAGGAGCAACAATACAAGATGGGATGGATAGAAGTGACTTTCAATGGCCAGGGAAGCCACAAGGAGAGATAAGGAGCTTTTCAAAGGAAAAAAGGTTAATTAATTAATTAAAGTGATTTGATTAATTAATTAAATATTAATAAAATGAAAGTCACTTTGGAGGGACAAGATGAGCCAAAAGTATAAAGGAAAGGCAAGGGCCTCTTCTCATTCATTCATGTATGATCTTATTTTGATTTCTGACTTCTAGCTAGTGAGCCCAATATTGGGGGTTTTGAGGGTTTT
>JZKD02S1890859.1:47294-65526 GCA_000966675.3 Picea glauca
CTATTTTATGAATAAAGAAGAATTGAGATGTTTTGGCTTGTCTATCTTATTGCATATGGTTGAGGTATGTTCCATGGTTATCTCTTTCTTTTATTTGCTGCATACACACATATAAGCATATCTAAAAGGTATATCAACAAAGTGTTTGACGAAATACCTCACTCAGAAAAAGTTTTAAAAAGACACCAAAACAATGATCCTTGCATAATGGCTTGGGATCATTACATATTTCTCATGAACTTAACACTTAGAGGGATTCTTCCGCGCACCCCTTGCACTCATTCATCAACTCTAGAACTTAATAGGTTCTCGGTCTCTGCTCGCCTCACATAGACTCGGTGCATACATGAACTACCTCTCCTAAGATTAACATACTCCTTCCTCTAGGAGACTCGGAACGACTGGGAGTGTCGACATGCACACGTGAAACTATGCCCAAGGTCGAAAAACTCACAGTTCATTTATTCTAACTTGAGCCACCACAGGGATCAGGCATTTACATGTACAAGCCAGATAATTCCTTACTTGCTTAAATACACGATCAGGCAGAATTAAAGGGATATAGTATAACCATTAAGCAAACATGCACATCCCTGAAACATTCATAGGATATCCAACTTTAATCTACAATTACAGTTCAATTACATAGGAAAAAAGAATACTTATCTATTACAGGTTGCAGCCAACTGACTGACTGTGGGTGTTCGCCTTTCCACCCAACCATAGGCTCAGAGGCATTCATTCTTAGCGCTTTGGCCACCCCCATGCCAAGCCATGATATCACCAGGGAATTTATGCCAATTCTCAACGATCCTCTCTCTCACATCTTCTGCGAGGTTTATCAAACACTTCCTCAACATCAAGCTCACGACCTTCTACTCAGGTCCCATTCTCTGCATACTCTCATAGATTTCCCCCTCTGTCATGACCTCAACGAGGTTTATCAGATGCTTCCTCAGCATCAATATTGCGACCTTCTTTTCGTTGTCCACTAAGAGTTCCTCACATTATCCAGTCTTCTCTTTATTCTCTTATGTGCCTTACACGCACATCCCTCTTGTCCTGTTTCCTTCTGTCAGAAGGAAACCCGGGTCAGTCTGGGTCTGCAGGACCATGTGGTACTTTGGGCTGGCCTTCTGCAGCTAGACAATGCTTCCATTCATGGGGGTGGTTGATGGTTCAACCACCGGTCGTTTTTTCATTAACTGAATCCTCCTTGGGAACCAGAGGAGGTTTGTTATCCTCAACAAGGGAAATTTGGGGTCATTTGATATAATGAACCCTCTCCTATAGTTTTCACATTCTTTCCTCTAGTGATATCATGGCCAGTACTTTCAAGGCTTCACCTCACAGTCAGTTGTTTGGCTATTCAAACAATAATACATTTATATTGTTCCCATGCCACAACATGGTAATCCTAATTAATGATTAATTACAAGTTGGGAGAAACATGGGTGTTACACAAACTCTTTCCTTAGGGATTCTTTGATGGGGTTTGTGAAGGTTGTGACTATATTAGTAACATTGGGGTAGTGTTATGTTTTTTGATTAACACTTCATAAAATTTAAGCAAATTTGGGTAGAGGGATAATTATTTATGATGCGCTTATGGCCTTACAATCTCTTTTGAACTTGGACCTATCTAAGGATATTTTGTAGTGTCAAGTGTTTGGTGACTCTTTGTTGGTTATTAAATGGATGATGATTGAACATGAAATTCTAAATGTTTAATCTTTAGGTTCTAGCACAATAGGTGAAGTTGAACTCTGACCAATTTACACACATTACTTTCACACGTGTATTGGGAATTCAATACACTCTCTCAAAGTAGAGCGTGCACATGGGCACTAGAGAACTATCGTTGTTGGAAGTTCACGAGGGTGTAAGCTCTCAGTCGAGGCAACCTATTTAGTTATGTTCAGATTACAACAAATGCTTTTTTTTTAACTTTCTCATGGTATTTACTAATTATATAACTGTGTAATAATTAAACATTTTGGATTGTATTGTATAGAATATTTAAAATAGAACTACTATGTAGCTTGATAGGAATTTCATAGAGTTTCTAATTGATGTTTTCGGGACAAATGATCGTTAGTTGTTGTAATTGGTGACACTAAGAAAGGGGTCATAATACTTTCACAACTAATTTGTATAGTGCCACTGGCATGTAAATAATGTTATTTTTATTTTCACTTTGAAATCCGATTTTTTTTCCTTGGAAAATAAAGTTTTAGTTTTTTGAAAAGAGCTTACAAATCCTTTGCAAAAAGATATCTATAATATAGATTACATGCTATCATGTCTAACTACTAAATCTCCTTGATTGGATATATTCATCTAATAATAAAAAAAAGAGATTTGGAATGCCAATTAAAGCCATTGAGCTTATATTGCCTCTATTGAGATTATCAAAGTGGGCATGATAGCTATATCATACTTCCTTGTGTATCATTACATACTTTTTTTTGCACTGGATAGTAATCATGTCTATCCATGACATTCTATGTTGGATGCTCGACCTTGTAGGAGGTCTCTGGTCGTCCATATGACCAAGGATTGGTGATTCATTGGATGAGAAAACATTAGCAAATAATACAAGAAAAAAATCCATCACTAAGTAATATAAACTTTCTTCTCTCTATCATACTGTGGGTATTGCTTCTATGACACTAATATATTGAAGAATCACTTACAAAAGTCAGGGATAAATGAATATTGGATGATCAATCAATAAAACTATAAGTGAATAGAGGTGATTTACAGAGGAAGATAGATACAAGTAGGATGAATATATATGTGTTTCAACAAGGGAAAGTTTTATTATAGACAAACTAAGCTAAGGAAGACACATATTAGAAGAGGAGATAACAAGCTTTCATGTATCCAAAAAAACAAAAAACAAAAAACAAAAACGTGATTAGATAAGAAAGTAATTCGACCATATATCCTTGTATAAACATATCTAAGGTACTAGAATTGTAGAAACAACATTGGTTTTACTTGTTTGATGGACTACTTTATTCATTATCCATGATTGCTAAAGGGTGCTCAAACTCTTTGAATACTAGTTTCTATTGGCCACTTCTTCCTTAATGAGGGCACACTGCTTGTGGTGGTACATGTCTTCTACAAGTACCTCAAGTTTCTAGACACCGAGATCATGTATCCAACTATATCTTTAAAAAAGACAAAAAAACAAAAATGTGATTAGATCATAAAGTAATTCAACCATATATCCTTATATAAACAAACCCAAGGTACCAAAATTGTAGAAACAACATTTGTTTGATAGGCTACTTGTTCATTATCCTTGATCGGTAGAGGGTGCTCAAACCCTTTGAATATTAGTTGCTATTGGCTGCTTCTTCCTTAAGAAACCTCAAGTCTCTAGACACCGATATCTCAATTTAGAAGCTTCTTCATCTGCATATACAAATGACTAGGTCGGTTGAGCCAATTTTGGTTGCTCTGTGATCACTTTGTGACCCATTTTTCAGAGAAGATGGAGGAGAATGTACCTCACCATGGCTATAGATATCGTCGTACAAATGAATAAAAACAAATATGGCTCCTTGATGCGCTGGCGTCACCCATAGCACGTCCACGCTCACCAAGACCTTCTTCTTCAATGGCCCGAAGAGTTAAATCACTCTTCAACCTCCTGTCAGAAGTTCTCAATACCCACATAACTCTCCTTCTTGGCGATCTCCCCTCGTCTTATCGGGAAATCGAGTTTCGCGTTATCGCGAAGCTTGTGGGCACAGTTCTCGTGCTATCCAAAACCCCGAAAGCCGATGGTTTTGAATGTCAATGCTTCCGTACCTGTCGAGGATTTCCCTATCGGGAAATCAACATACACAATGTTGCGATGTACTAGCACCACGAATTCCCGAACCCCGAACTCCGATGCACACGTGCACTAATTCCTTGCCACGTCGCCTTCTCCTTCTGCTCTATCGAGAATCACGTGATCGTGATTTCAAAGGTCGCAATCCCCTTGCACTGGAAAACCCCGAATGCCGAACCCCGATTTCTCCGGATTTCAGACATGTGTCTAGCTCAGGATCCACGGTCCAAATTTCTTCGGGAAATCGCAACTCGCGATTTTTGTTTTTCAAAAGTCCCATGACCTCGGAACCTCCGCTATCTCGATGGGCTTAAATTTCGATGGCTCTTGGTTCCTCCCTGCGTCTAAGGGTTAAACCCCATGCAGCTTCTCCGAGATCTGACGGTCGACGGGACTTCACGAATCTTCCCCTGCGAGACCTCGCCGTCGATTTCTTTCCCTTGAAGAAATCTTCCGCTCCAAAGATCCTTCCTATTCGAACCTTCTCCTGGGTCCTTCTCCATGGTGTCACGAAGGAACTATCTCTCCTGAGCTTGTCAATTCTGACTCCTTCAGAGACTTTCCACACACTTCTCGTGCTCAACCTTCAACCACTCTCAAAGGATTGAGTCCTTCAGACTCTGTGCACTCCTGCAACAACAGTCTATGCCTTCCTTTGCTCAGACTAGCTCCTAAGACTTCAAGTTTAGCCTGCACTTATCCGACACGACCCTACCAACCTACACCAACTTCTGGTTGAATGAGAATAAGGGTTTAATTGCCTAGCCTCATCAACGCACTCTATGTAGATGAATTCAACTGCACTCTATGCATGAATCTCTTGGCTCAGACAGAGAAACAATTGAAACTCATTCTTTTCTCTCTCAGACTTTAGTTAAAACCTCTAAAATCACATGCACAACATATCAAAGCAATTGAATGACCATAAAGCAAACATTCAAGAAGACATAGACATCATACACAGAGAAACAATACCAGACATGAAATTGAATCAAAGAATCTATTCTATTAATTCAAATCTGTACATGGGTGTTCTTCACAGGTTCTCTGCTTGCTCTACTCTTCTTGCTCCTTGAATGAATAATTCTGAATGATATTAATACAATGATACAAAGGAGGGTGTATATATCCATTTTTCCTCTCGAATCTCTAAACTGTCTATTATGGAATTAAAATCCTATCTGCCTGCATTAACTAAAGTAAATGCCTCCTATCTACTTCAGACAAGAGCGTAAAGCTCAAGGTCTGATACAATACAATAGGCGCTCCTTCATAAATTTTTTCATTGAAAGATATGGTACTTTATCTTTAATGAAAATTCAAAAAGAGTTATCAAGCTTATATGTCATGTGTTTAAAAACACATGCGCTGGCTCCACGCTTGCTTTGAAAGTCGCGATGCTCCTGCATCATACTCCTTGGCTTGAAAACTTTCATGGGCTCTTGTCCATGAGATTCTGCACGGTCTGTCCATGCTTCTATATCATCGCTTCATTCTCCCAGTTGGCGTCCTCCACTGGGTGATTCTTCCATTTGACCAGGTACTCGAAACACTGCTTCCACCTGGTCTTCCTTCCAACTCGCTTGTCTAGGATGCACTCCATCTGTGGCTTCTCTACGACTGGTAATTTCCTCTGCCACTGGATCACTGGTTCCTCAGTTCCAGTCTCTGCTTCTCCAGACCTGTATGGGTATAAATCCGAAACATTAAATATTGAAGATATCCCGATGCCATCCCGCAACTCAATCTCGTATGCATTCTCTCCAAATTTCTTCAGGACTCTGCAAGGCCCAATTTTCTTCATCTTCAGCTTGTTATATGTTCCCCTTGGGAATATTTCTTTCCTCAGATGTGCTAGAACAAGATCTCCAACTTCGAACCGAAGTTGTCTCTTCCGCTGATCGGCTCTGCGCTTGTACTCCTGATTTGAGTCTTGCAGTCGCTACTTCACCTTGCTGTGAAGTTACTTCATCGCCTCAGCAAATTCCTCTGCGCTGGCACTGCTAATCTCATCCTGTTCTGACTCCCTAAGTTCAGAAACTCCCCTCGGTTGTGTCCCATAAACAATCTGAAATGGACTTTTGCTTGTACTCCGATTCACCGAATCATTATATGAAAACTCTGCCTGTGGCAATATGTTGTCCCAGCTGCTATGGTGCTCTGTCACCAAGCTCCTCAACAAGTCTCCAAGACTTCTGTTGACCACCTCGGTCTGTCCGTCTGTCTGCGGATGATAAGCAGAACTAAAAGCCAAGTTAGTTCCTAGCTTCTTCCATAGCGTCCTCCAAAAATGACCTATGAATTTGGTATCCCTGTCCGAGACTATGCTTCTCTGCAATCCATGAAGTCTAACAACCTCTTTGAAAATTTTTTTTGCGATGTGGTTCGCATCACTAGTCTTCTGACACAGAATAAAATGTGCCATCTTTGAGAACCTTTCCACCACCACAAAGATGGAATCAATCCCTCTCTGCGTCCTCGGCAAACCCAATACAAAATCCATACTGATCGCCTCCCATGGCCTCTCTGGTATGGGCAACGGCTGATAAAACCCTGCATTCTGCTTCCGGCCTTTGGAATGATGACAAATTCTACACCTGTCAACAAACCTCTTGACATCGGCTCACATGCCCGTCCAAAAATACGATTCGCTCAGCTTGGCGAATGTTTTGTCATGGCCAAAGTGCCCTGCTAAGCCTCTGTTGTGCTTCTCTTTCAACAAGTTCTCCCTCATAGAGCAATTTGGAATACACAGTTGATTGCCTCTGAACAACAATCCCTCCTGGATCATGTAGTCTATCCATGGGCTCCGATCTCTAAGAACGAGATTCTCAGCTGCTTCATATGTTTCCCCGAAGTCTGCATCTCCGGTGTACATGTCCTTCAGATTCTCAAAACCCAATGTCTTGACTCGAAACTCCTGCAGCAACAAACATTTTCTGCTCAAAGCATCAACCACTTTGTTAGCAGTTCCTGAAACGTGTTTGATCACGAACGTGAAATTCTGCATGTACTCTACCCATTTTGCATGCTTCTGGTTCAACTTCTCCCATTGACTCATAAACTGCAATGCATGATTATCGCTGTACAATACAAATTCTTTCGGGATCAAGTAATGCCTCCACTTCTTTAATGCCTGTATGATGGCATAAAACTCTTTATCATATGTGGAGTATTTCAACTTCGCTTCATCTAGCTTCTCGCTGAAATATGCAACTGGCCTGTCCTCCTGACTCAAGACCTCTCCTATGGCATATCCGCTCACATCACATTTCACCTGAAATGTCTTCCGGAAATCAGACAACACCAGAATTGGTTGCTCTGTGATCTTCCGCTTCAACGGATTGAAGCTTTTCTCAGCCTCCGCTGTCCAATGAAAAGACTTGTGCCTTTTCTTGACTGTGTCCATCATTGCTGCGCTAATCCCACTAAAATTCCTGATGAATTTCCGGTAGAAACTAGCTAATGCATGAAAACTCCTCACCTCGAAAACATTTCTCGGTGATGGCCAATTCTTGATTACTTCCACCTTACTTGGATCCATTTTCAACTCATTCGCTGAAATAACAACGCCCAAATAAATGAGCTCTGTTTGCATGAATGAAGATTTCTTCATGTTTATCAACAAGTTCTCCTGCTGCAGCTTCCTCATCACAATGGCCAAATGTTTCAAATGTTCAGCCTTCGTCTTACTATAGATCAATATATCATCTAGATATACGACAACAAACTTCCCGATGAATTCCCTTAGGACTTCATTCATCAGTCTCATGAATGTGCTCGGCGTGTTTGTCAAGCCAAACGACATGACCAACCATTCGTACAAACCTTCGTTTGTTTTGAATGTTGTCTTCCATTCATCACCTTCCCTCATGCGAATATGGTGATATCCACTCTTCAGATCGATCTTTGAAAAGTGATTCGCCCCACTCAGGCAATCCATCAGATCATCCATTCTCGGCAGTGGAAATCTGTATCTGATGGTGATTTTGTTAATCGCTCTGGAGTCAGTGCACATTCTCCAGCCTCCATCCTTCTTTGGACTAAGCACTGTTGGAACAACACATGGACTCAATCTCTCCCTGACTAATCCTTTACCCAGCAAATCCTGTACCTGTCTTTTGACCTCCTCATTCTCCTGCGGCGTCAACCTGTACGTAGCCTTATTCGACAAACTGGCTCCGGGTATGAGATCAATGTGATGACTCACACTCCTCATCGGTGGCAACGAATGAGGTAATTCATCCACGATGATGTCAGCGAACTCTTCCAGCAGTTCCCGAATCTTTTCTGGCAAGTCGTCCACTCTTGTGCTAGTCAGGACAATTCTCGGTTTCCTGACCACAAAGAATTGTGGATCTTCTTTCTTCTCCATCTTTGTGAGAAGCTCCTTCCCACTCACGAGAAGTATGGTGTTGCTTACTTCCGGCTTCACCTCCTCGTCCTTTTTCGGAAGCAATCTGTGTGTCCTCCCATCTTTCTCCAAAGTGTATGTGTTCATTCTCCCATCATGAACCACATTCCGGTCATATTGCCATGGTCTCCCCAGTAATACATGACAAACATCCATGGGAATGACATCACATAGGATCTTATCCTTATATTCACCCATTTTGAAATCAACTAAACATTGTTTAGTGACACTCACCTGATGTCCCTTCTGCAGCCATGAAACTTTGTATGGACTCGGGTGATCAGTCGTCTCCAGCTCTAATTTCTCCACCATCTCGGTTGAAACGAGATTGTCGGTGCTTCTGCTGTCCACAATGACCTTGCATTTCTAGCCCTTGGTCTTGCACGTGGTCCTGAACATTCTGGTTCTCTGAGCTATGTCCTCCACCTCCTTCTCGGGTGTTAAGAGAACTTTGTGAACCGTCAGTGACCTCCCACTTCCGGTGTCCTCATTCTTAACATCACGCCTCTACGCCTCAGCGATGTGAGCTTCTCCTCTGTCCGTTTTCCTGTCTGAACAATCAACGGCTTTATGTCCATCCTTCCCACATGTAAACATGTGATGACTCCTCCTCTGCCTCTTCCCCTACCTCTGGTACGAGGAAAAGTATTCACGTCAGCATATCCGCCACCCTGTTCTGTATGCTGTCTCCTCGGCTCAGCATATTGCTGTCCTCACTGTGAGGCTCCACCTCTCTCAATCTTACCCTAAGGTTTCTTCCATTCTTCCTTAGGCTTCTGATATTTCTCTTGGGAACTTGCCTTGCCCCTGGGCTGACTTCCGGCTCGCCCTCACTGTCCTTGCTTACAGGTCACCTTCTCCTCGGCTTTCAGGGCCATCTGGTAAGCATCCTCAACCGTTCTAATAGTTTCCATGCTTAATTCGTCCTGAATGTCATATCTCAGACCATTCAGATATCTGGCTACCTTCTCATCATCGCTCTCCCGATGACCTGCTCTGATATTGAGCTTGTAAAACTCTTCGGTGTACTCCTTCACCGTCATCAACTTTTTCCTCAGGTTCTGCATTCGCCTGAACAGAGTGATCTGGTAATCTCTGGGGATGAACTTCACTTTCATATTAGCAATCATTCTATCCCAGCTTTTAATTTTCTGCTTACCCTTGGAACGTCTATCTACCTGTAGCTCGTCCCACCACAATGCTGCATGTCCCTTCAACTTAGTGACAGCATGCCTTACCTTTTTATCCTCTTCGATATCCTCATAATCGAAGTAGGTGTCAAGAGCTCTGATCCAGTCCAACAACTCTTCCGCATCCAAGCTTCCTTCGTAAGTTGGAATGTCCATTTTGGTCTTGGAACTCATCCTGGCGATAACTTTAATCAATCGCTCAGTTGATGCCTCCTCTACTGTAACCTCTCCTTGTGGTACAGCTTTAGCTTCGCCTTCGGAGTCACTTACATCTCCAGTATTTGCCGTGCGTCTCTGCGCTGCTTCCATATCTTCCATTCTGGCACGAAGATTTCGTAATTCCCTCTCCATCTCTACATTCTGTCCTTGGCTACTTCTTTCTCTGGACATCTCTCTTTCCCCCTCTGGATTGGGTGATTGTCTACCTCTTCTCGGCGGCATGGTGAAATTTTCTCTTCTCCTCTGTTACAGAAAACAGAGAGATTTTCTCGCTCTGATATCACTTGATGCGCTGGCGTCACCCCTGGCACGTCCACGCTCACCAGGACCTTCTTCTTCAATGGCCCGAAGAGTTAAATCACTCTTCAACCTCCTGTAGGAAGTTCTCAATACCCACAGAACTCTCCTTCTTGGCGATCTCCCCTCGTCTTATCGGGAAATCGGGTTTCGCGTTATCGCGAAGCTTGTGGGCACAGTTCTCGTGCTATCAAAAACCCCAAAACCCAATGGTTTTGAATGTCAATGCTTCCGTACCTGTCGAGGATTTCCCTATCGGGAAATCAACATACACAATGTTGCGATGTACTAGCACCACGAATTCCTGAGCCTCGAACTCCGATGCGCATGTACACTAATTCCTTGCCACGTCGCCTTCTCCTTCCGCTCTATCGGGAATCGCGTGATCGCGATTTCAAAGGTCGCAATCCCCTTGCACTGGAAAACCCCGAATGTCGAACCCCGATTTCTCCGGATTTCAGACACGTGTTCAGCTCGGGATCCACGGTCCAAATTTCTTCGGGAAATCGCAACTCGCGATTTTTGTTTTTCAAAAGTCCCACGACCTCGGAACCTCCGCTATCCCGATGGGCTTAAATTCCGATGGCTCTTGGTTCCTCCCTGCATCTAAGGGTTAAACCCCACGCAGCTTCTCCGAGATCTGACGGTCGACGGGACTTCGCGAATCTTCCCTTGCGAGACCTGGCCGTCGATTTCTTTCCCTTGAAGAAATCTTCTGCTCCAAAGCTCCTTCCTATTCGAACCTTCTCCTGGGTCCTTCTCCACGGTGTCACGAAGGAACTATCTCTCCTGAGCTTGTCAATTCTGACTCCTTCAGAGACTTTGCACACACTTCTTGTGCTCAACCTTCAACCACTCTCAAAGGATTGAGTCCTTCAGACTCTGTGCACTCCTGCAACAACAGTCTATGCCTTCCTTTGCTCAGACTAGCTCCTGAGACTTCAAGTTCAGCCTGCACTTATCCGGCATGACCCTACCAACCTACACCAACTTCTGGTTGAATGAGAATAAGGGTTTAACTGCCTAGCCTCATCAACGCACTCTATGCGGATGAATTCAATTGCACTCTATGCAAGAATCTCCTGGCTCAGACAGAGAAACAATTGAAACTCATTCTCTTCTCTCTCAGACTTCTGTTAAAACCTCTAAAATCACATGCACAACATATCAAAGCAATTGCATGACCATAAAGCAAACATTCAAGAGGACATAGACATCATACACAGAGAAACAACACCAGACATGAAATTGAATCAAAAACTCTATTCTATTAATTCAAATCTGTACATGGGTGTTCTTCACAGATTCTCTTCTTGCTCTACTCTTCTTGCTCCTTGAATGAATAATTCTGAATGATAATAATACAATGATACAAATGAGGGAGTCTATATCCATTTTCCCTCTCGAATCTCTAAACTGTCTATTCTGAAATTAAAATCCTATCTGCCTGCATTAACTAAAGTAAATGCCTCCTATCTACTTTAGACAAGAGCGTAAAGCTCGAGGTTTGATACAATACAATAGGCGCTCCTTCATAAATGTTTTCATTGAAGGATATGGCGCTTTATCTTTAATGAAAATTCAAAAAGAGTTATCAAGCTTATATGTCAAGTGTTTAAAAACACATGCGCTGGCTCCACGCTTGCTTTGAAAGTCGCGATGCTCCTGCATCACTCCTCCTTTCGATGTGTTTGGGAACCTTGCTAGACTCATCTCTCATTTTCTCTATTTAATTGCAACTTTCCCCTACACAGGTAACAACACTAAACAAATCCAATCCTCACATGCTATAAATCATATGATTTCTTGGAATTTTCCAAAGATCGGACGTGGTCAAAATGGAAGAAATCATATAATCCTTTTGTGTAAACACAAATGGGCTTCTTAGTCTTTGACAAATCCAAATAGGGGTAGGGAACATGCACCTTGAAGGTGCTATTTCATTACAGTGAAATACTCATCAAAGCTAATGAATCATCAATAATGGAAAATTATTGATGTGATGATTGTTTCATGCAAGATCAATTGTTGATTTCATTTGAATTAGTGGTTTCTAGCCTCTAATTGAGTCATATCAATGGTCCATGAAAATACATTGATTTCCTCATATTCCAAGATTCTTTAAAAAATTCTATGTAGATATCCCAATGCACCATTCTTGTTACATGTCTCCCATAAGCAAAGCGTCCTGAAGCCCATTGGAGTGGACCTTTATCCCAAGAGTCATCTACTCTTCTAACCTTATCATAATAGACCAACATGTCCATTGAAGTGGACATTTATCCAAAAAATTATCTACTCTTCTAGCCTTATCATAACTAGCCAACATGAAACCCTAATGAAAAGGATAACAAATATACTACTCTACCGCTAAATTACTAAATTTCTCCACTATTGCTTTTTCACTTCACATTGGAAAAGACACTTCCCCTTCTTTAAGTGACATATCTTATCCACTTCTCGGTACCCTTTCCCATGCTTTTATGTTCTTATGACAGCAGTGGCATGGAGACACGTGGAGCATGTGGGTTTGTGGGATTGTCACCGTCTACATACACGCTGAGTCAACCTTGTGCAATTAATTGTCGCCACATGGCACGGTTAAGTTAACTATCCAATAGCTTTTGCACCGCCCAACCAGATACAGGGACCACGTGGCACTGTTGATTGATTTGAAAACAAGGTTGCCCCACGTAACCGCCAATTTAAACCTAAGAAATGGTTTTGGTGCAATTCTATTTTCAACGAGTGCGTTGTGTTCAGTATTGGGCTACTTTTTAAATTTTATTTTCAAACACTAGCGGCAATCTAGCCGTTATCCAATGAGGGTTTGCTGTTAGTTGGTGGGCGGCTGCGGGATGCTTTCAGAGAAAGCAAGCAAGCTTCATGTGAGTAACGGCCAACTTTCGGCTCCTCTCATAAGATAAGGCCCCAAAAGTCCAACAACCTATAATTTAAGGCCAACTTTCTCATTTCTGAAACTGGGATTCTGAGTTCTCTGTATATTTGGATCAGTTTTAAGGTCTACTCCATGCAGGAGATTGTAAGGTTCCACAGAAAAAAGATAAATTATCAGAGTTTGCATTTGGGTTTGCGAATATCTCGTTTTAGGTTTAAAATTCGTAGGTTTGCTATAATCCTCTCTGCAATTCAGAGTTTTCAGATTAATAGAGCTCTGAGAAAACGGTCTCTTTATCATCATGGGATGGTCTCCAGTGAATGCAGCCAACGCATATCTCCAAACTGTAAAGTTGGTAAGTCTCTCGTGGTTGCAAATTGCAATAATATTTCTGGAGAGATTCGGATAGAGCTTGATCTAACGATTCTGTAACTAATTTGTGATGCAGTGTAAATTGTATATGGAGAGGAAGCACGCAGGCCTGAAAAAGAGTAGAGAATTAGAGAGCACTGAATTGATATCAGCTCTAGCAGCTGGAATGAATGCACAGCTTATTGTAGAGGTTTCTTCAGCACCCTCCGCAAGTACAATAGCCCTAGCAGCTGCAGCTCGGCAGACTGGTGGCCGCCTCGTCTGCATTCTGCCTTCGAATATTGAAATCCTGCAGGCCGATTCTGTGAAGGCCATGAAGGAATTTGGATTGGAAGACACAACCGACTTCGTTATTGGAGACGCCAACGAATTGCTTCCCAGCTACACAAATGTAGATTTTTGTCTCATTGACTGCATTACACAGGATTGCTCAGGGTTGTTTAAACTCTTGAATATAAATCCCTCTGTAGCTGTGGTCGTTGCCAACAATCTGTTAGATAGGACGACCACAGCTGCCTATCACAGGACGTTCAAAAGGATGCCCGGTGCCAATTCTATTACTCTTCCAATAGGCAAAGGCATAGAGGTGACGAGGATCGGTACTTATAATCCCTCCTCATCTCAGACACAAAAGGACGTGGGTATAATTCCTGACAACAGATGTACTCCTCGTAGTAATATTAATCCTCATGCTTTTCAAGGCAACAAGAAGAGTAGATGGATTGTGCACATAGACGAACGAACAGGTGAAGAACATGTATTCAGAGTGGGGAAACACAGAGACCAGTAGAAGTTGTAAATGATAAACTGTAAGTTGTATCAATAACGCCTGTATAGTAGCAATTGTAAATGATGTATTAATGTACAATGCTCCGTCTCTCAATCCTCTACTTATCCATCTCAACACAGAGACCAGCTGAATAGCCTGTAGAAGGTGTAAATGATAACCTGTATGGTACGAATTGTATAAATGAAGCCCATGTATTAGTAGAAGTTGTAAATGATGTATTAGTAGAAGTTGTAAATGATGTATTAATGTAGGTTTTCATTCTCAATTCTATGTATACCTTCGTAGATTTTATCAGTCAATCATTGTCTCGCAAACAAGGGGTCTCATACACCAATTTGGTGTGCTGGCTTGGCCGTGACCTTAAAAATAGATTATTATTATTATTATTATTATTCATCTCATTTCCATAAGTTGTTACTATAAATTGTTTTGTGCTGGCTTGGCCGTGACCTTAAAAATAGATTATTATTATTATTATTATTATTCATCTCATTTCCATAAGTTGTTACTATAAATTGTTTCATTTCCATAAGTTGTTACTATAAGTTGCATAAGTTGTTATTATAAGTTGTTTACTTTTGTATTGTATCTAATTACAGTTTTAAGTTGGGTTTTTGTGAATAATCTAATCTAGAAGATCAAAAGTATCTTTCTGTTTTGACTAGTGTAAAGAAAAAAATCAATATCTCTGAGATAAAAATAAATTCTCACAAGTTTTTTAAGTGAAACTGGGCCATGAACAGATTGTCAAAACCACTTGGGATGAAAGAATTTGTCAGCTTTGTAACACTAATATAGTTAAAGTGGAGAAGCACTTTCTCTTAGATTCTCTAGCATATACCAGATTAAATGTCAATTTCAAAAAATCTGTCATACTATCAACCTTTCTAACCTTCTAACTCAGCAAAATACCGTGATTTTGGAAGACATATCTTTATGCTTTTCCAGCACATAAATAAATTTTTAAAGAAAGCTAAGTAGTCCCTTACCTTCTTAAAGTCCAATAATATTTTTATGCTTTTCCAACATAGAAATACATTTTTAAAAAAAGCTACAAATCCTTTACCTTCTTAAAGTCCAATAAACCAAATTTTAAATTTAATTTCAATTAATCATCATTATACCTAACCATATACTCTTTAAATTTTTAAATATACCAGTAGTTTTCATATGTATATGTACACTGAGATATCCTCCCATTAAATTTTAAAACATACATTGGTTTTCATATGTACACTGAGATCTCCTCCCATTGCATATGCTCTGTACCTTAGGGTCAATTTGGAAACATAGATCCGTTGTCGTATATACACTGATATCTTTTCCATTTCACTTATCAAATTGCAATAAACAAAACTGCGAAGTTAAAAACAATACAGGCGTATTACATGTTACAAATTTAATGGATATTGTTACAAATTTAATGGATATTTTTATAGAAACCTCTCCATGACGATAGAAGACATTCAGGACATATATGTGTCTTATTATATTTCTAATGTCTTTTCGATTTGTTGTTAGGAACATTAAATGTCCATTTTAATTTTGAATACTTTATGTTACACATAATCTATGGATAGTTTGGCTTGATCTTGTAAGTGAAGATATTAGTGTAGAAGTATGTAAGTAATGTTTACTTTTATGTAGATGTGAGATTTTTTCCCAAGTGATTAATTGGAGAGGTTACGAGTAACCACTAGATTTTCTCTCCACTAGATATGATCACTTGAGCCGATGTGGGATCCCTCCCCAGTGATTAATTGTGTGTAAAATCCCACACAATTTTTAATTGTTGATAAGACAAACCCCAAGGATTGCTTGCATATTCATCAAAATGATTGAGGATATAAATCATAATATATAAATAGAGAAAAAAGATAGATATATAGTATGTGTGTAGATGATATTTAATATAAATTTGGCATATGAAAGGGGATTATTTATTTTTATTTGTGAGAGATTATGTCGATGTAAAGGGTCGACACTGCTTTTTCCAAGCAATCTTCTAACTTGTCAATATAAATGCCAAAAAGGGCAGGGGACAAGGGACAACCTTGTTTGACTCCGATATTGAAGTTAATCTCTTTTCACTAGCCCTCCTTGTTTTTAAACTTAGCAATAACGTTCTCATACATCCTTATGGCAACAACCCTCAACTCGAGAGACACTTTTATCTCTTCCAACCTATTCTAAAGTTTTTTCCTAGGAACCATGTCAAAAGCTTTTCTAAAGTCAACAAAACAACAAAAACGATTGGTTTTAGTATTGCAGAACTCCTGTGCAATGATCCTAAAGGTAACAAGATGGTCCACAGTTGAATGATATCTCCTAAACCCGGCCTGGCATTTAGCTCCTTTACTGTGACTTTCTAGCCAAAGGATAATCTTCTTTTCCAAAATAATTCCATAAATCTTGGCTAAAATCGGGCCAATCATAATGGTCCTATAATTAGAGGGAATGTTTCTATCCCCATTTTTAAAAATAGGAACAATGAGGCTTTGTGTCCAGGGTCTAGGGAAGCCCTGCTTGACTGGTAAATTGAAGAGCTTGTGTATGTGAGGGATAAGGATTGGCCCTTCAATTTTAAAAGTTTCAGCTTGGTAGCCTTCAATGTCCTTAGCTTTCCCATTTGCAAGCCACTTAACCCTGAACTCTATGTCATCTAAAGAAACAACTTCTTCCTTTGTAGGGACAATAGGAATGGTGTCCATGGCATTAGGGAACTCATAAAGACTTTTAAAGCAGGAATTCCAGTCCCTTAAGGGAATCCTATTATTTTCTTTAGTATTGAGTTTTATAATTTGGCTCTGGAACTTCTTAGGATCCAACTTATATAGTTGTGAAAGTTGCTCTTGCCTTTTATTGATATAGTATGTTTTTTTCCTTTTAATTAGGGCTTTGTACATATTGATCTTATCGAGTTTTAAGGACACATTATAAGTATTCCTAATGGATTTCCTAGCAATTTTACATTCTTGATCATACCAAGGGTTAGTTGTTCTATTATTCTTTTTTATAGGACACCTCGAAAGAGAACTTGTTAATAGAAGTGGAAAGGGTAGTTGTAAAATTATGATAGAGTTCTTCACTGAACTGTTCTTATAAGTTAGGAGATTTAATTTACTAATTAAATCCTTTAAGAAAATGTCAACTTTATTTTTGTCAAAGCACAAATTCCTTTGATTATCAGAATTCTCTTCAATGACGCTCCTATGCATGGAAAAGTTTAGAGTTAGGGTTAAAGGTTTATGATCAGAATCAGGCTCATGGTCATTTAAAAGGTCAAAAGTTGCTATTTGGTCGGAAATGAGAATATTAGATATCACATAATCTAAAACACTACTACCTAGCCCATGAATACAAGTCATCTGGTTGGAGTTTGGCCACTCATTACTCCATTGCAAATTATTAGGTCTTGAGAGATGCAGAGCTTGACCAACTCAGTACCAAACAAATTCTCAATTAGGTATTCAAAGCTTCTTTTGTAGCTATTAGATAAAACAAGGTCCTCATCTAGCCATAAAGGATTATGGTTGGAGTCATTACTTGACATAGTAGCTTGTTTAGTTATAGTCCTAACATTAAAGTTTCATAGCGGGAGGATATTACCTTCATTTTTCAAACTATAAATATCTTGTTCTAAATTATTATACTGACAATTGTTATCTAGATTGTTTTTCTTATAAAAAGTAGAATTAATAGGTGCAAAATAGCAAATTGCTATAGACATCTTCTTAGCATTGGTGTCTGAAATTTCTATCCAAATGTACTGATTAAGAGGGTCAATCTTATGAAGTTTAATGTGAGGAGAAATGCTCTTTCTAATATATCAAGCTATGCCTCCTATCCCTCTATGATGGGATTTTTTGTCCCATGTTAGGGACCTTAGACTCCTCATGCTCCCAAGTTTCAACTAGACAGATAATATCAATATCACTCGAGATCCAACTTATCATAGGACCTTTGCACAATGGAAAGCCACGACAATTCCAGAAAAAGATGCAGAGTGTCCTAATAATAGCTTTTTGATTTCTAATTATTGCCCATTTTCCTTCTTTCTTGGCTTCTTTTACCATTTGAACTTCCTTTCTTAATTTAGCTTGGTCTTCGGGAATGAGGTCTTCATTTATAAATATTCCTGACCCTTTTAAGCTCGAAGATTTACTAAGTATATTATATTTATGGTCATTACAACTTACTT
>JZKD02S1890859.1:66261-77735 GCA_000966675.3 Picea glauca
TTTTTTTTATTAATTAAAAATAACATTAACTACTAATAAATTGTTTTCAAACTCATATAACACGATGTTAGTACAACACTATATGGATATGAATAAGGTCCTACTTCGATGTTAAACAATGCAAAAATGATGCATGAGACATACGTTCTGTTCATGGAACACACGAGTGACACCAAGTCGGCACACAAAAGATGCAACATGACATAACAATCATGAAAAACATAATAGTATGTTTTTTAATATTTTGAGCATCATTGCTACGACACAAATATGTCGCAAAATTGATGCAAAAACATAATGTGAAAATCCAATGTTTGCCAATAAAAAATTAAACTAGGAGGTTTGAGGCTTATTGTGATGCTATAACCCCATATTGTCATATTTTGAGCATCATTGCTACGACGCAAATATGTCGCAAAATTGATGCAAAAACATAATTTGAAAATCCAATGTGTGTCAATAAATAATTAAACTAGCCTGAGGGTTGAGGTTTATTGCGATGCTATAACCCCATATTGTCGTAGTGCTTGTGATTTTAAAGTAGAGTTTTGTACCAAAATTATATACCCATTACACCTTAAGGTGTTGTGCTACCAAGTATAGCTTGTAGGTGGGTTTGGATCCTCTTGTAGCTATTGGATGAGTTGAAAAACTTTGGCATTAGCTAGCCATTCCTAGCTTACCTATGCGATCCAATGTGACACTAGTGTGGACTAAGAAAAGAGGGACCCTTCCTCCTCATATTTATTTAGCATGGCATCAACCACCACATTCTTCGTGCTCTTCTTGTAGATGATATCATAATCATTTCCTAACATCTTCGTGACCCACTTTCGCTACTTAGGTGAAGACAAATGTTGTTCCAAAAATTACTTCAAGCTCTGATAGTCTTCCTTGATCTAAAAACAACTACCAATTAGGTATGGGTGTCACATATCCATTGCATGAAGGATGGCCATAATTTCTTTATTATATGCAGAATCCCAAGTTTCTATCATAGAACTATCTACTTGTGAATGCTAATGAGTGCCCTCTTGTATCGACACTACCTCGATATCTTTTCCCAAGGCATCACATTCCAAGATAAAAAGTATGAGTGAAGTACACATAGTTTCCATTAAGGTCTGAAAGACTCACTTAGCTACATCATTTTAGAAACATACATTCTTTTTTGGCAATGATGTTAATGGGGCAACAATTCTACCATAGATATGCATAAAATCTCATAAGATGAAGGAAACCATGCAAGCTTTGTGCCTTTATGTGTGGCTAGTGTTTCCTTGCTTTAATGTTCTTGGGGTCAACTCACACCCCTTTCCCACTGACAATGTGCCCTAAATATTCCACTTTAGAAGCACCAAAAGTGCATTTGGAATGTTTGATGAAAAAATGGTTATCCCAAAGTAATTGTAATGATTATCCACATGTGCCTCCTAAGTTTCACTATAAATAAAAATATCATTAAAGAAGACAAGCACAAAGTTGCACAAAAAAGGTTGAAAAAACTTGTTCATGAGGCTATGAAAACTGGATGGGGAATTACAAAGACAAAAATACATCCCTAGAAACTCATAATGTCCTTCACATGTGTAGAATTCCATTTTAGGAATGTCTACTTCCTTCATTTGAATTTGATGATACCCAGAACAAAGATATAGTTTAGTGAAGAACTATGCTTTGTGAAGCTCATCCAAGAGGTCATCGATGATGGGAATGTGAAATTTATCTTTGATAACCAATTTTTTAAGAGTGTTAAAGGATAGACACTTGCATAGATTGCATTTTTTCTTAAAAACCAAGACAACCAAGGAGGAGTAGGGGATAGTACTAGGACATGCGACTCCTTCCTCCAACAATTACTAAAATATATTTTCAAATATTTTTTTGTTACAAAATGATATCTATAAGGGTGCAGATCAGGTGGCTGATTTCCTATAATCAATATGATACCATGATCATGCTTACCATGTGAGGTGGATGATTCATGGTATATTTCGAAGACATTGTCTTGTTTGTCTAAAGACAACTGCAAATAATGATGATTCTCTTATGGGGAGTTATCCATAACCTAGATGGCATTGAATTGGACAATAATTCTTGAGTGACCCTTCTTCAAGCCCAAATTTTCCATATAGCAAGAGATAATGATTTCTAGTGAACCTACTAGGATACCTTTGAGAGTCATGTATTGATGTCACTCCTTATTGAAGATCATGCATAACTCCTTGAAATCCATGGTAGCATGGCCTAATTTTCACAACCATTCTACTCTTAGAACTATATCAAAAAATCCCATTTCAATGGAAAACATGCTAGATTTCAGTTGATAGTCCCCAGTTTGGAATTTCACATTCTCACACTTACCACCACATTTCATAGTACCTCCATTAGCTATCATGATTTTTAAATTGTGCTCTACATGAACATAACAATATGTTTTTTTTTGCTACTCTATGATGAATGAAATTGTGGTACTTTCATTGTCAACTAAGACAACCACCTTTTTGTTTTTTATATACCCTACCGATTTCGAGGTCCAAAAAGCTGTAGCTTTTGAAAAAGCATGGAGGGAAATTTTGGGTTCCTCACAATGAGGCTTTAGGTGGTTACTTAATTAGGAGGAGTTGTAGACTCTCCTAGATCTAACTCAATCATGTATTCTAGATGGAACAATATCCGTGAAAAATAAATTCTATTCCTTACACTTATTCCCTTTGAAATTGTTTTCATCGCAATGATAACAATCACTGAGATGTTGGTGTTTTGTTGCTTCTATTGGAGCTAATTTTTGGACTTGAAGGAATTGAGAAGGATGTGGAGGAGATATAAAAGGAGAACATGGACGTGGAATGGAGTTGGGTCATTTGATCTAGGTGGTGACCACCCCTTGGCTACTGAGAGGTCTCTGACCAAGTAAATGGGTGAAACATCTCGATTTGTGCTTTGATCTTCTCCTTTAGATCACTGATGAAACATTGTTTGAAGAAAGCATTAACGATGTGATGCAGGAGCATCGTAAGTAGCCAACCAAGCGAGCATGAAGGCAGAAGACAGCTGGGAAAAGCGCAGCACAAGTTTTGCACATTTTGAAATATTTTTGAAAGATTAAGAAGTGGATATTAATGTAGTAGCTAGAAGTGTACTTGCATTTATATCTGGCTGTTGTAAACAGATCGTGAGTGATTTTCTCTCATCTGTCAATGTAAAAGGCATTTAAGCCCAGTTAATGAAAGTAGATAGGTTTGAATTAATAGATTAGATAGTTTAGAAGAGTGGGAGGGAAAACAGATATAGACACCCTCGCCTTTATATCATAGTAGTGGTTGTATCATTAGCATAACACAGAAGAAGAGAGATGTAGAAGAGAGTTGAAAAGGAGAATCCATGTACAGGAGCTTTGAATTTATATATGAAGCTTTGAATCAGATTTCATGGTGTTATGATGTTTTTTGTTTATACATGGTGAATGGTATGCTTATGGTTGTTTTATTCTCTCTGTTATGCATTTGTTATGAGGCTATGTTGTGTATGTATGATTTCATATTGAATGTTTGAAGTCTGAGAGAAAGAGAGAATGAGTTTCAATTGTTTCTCTTCCTGAGTGAGAGAAGTTCCTACAAGGAGTGCAGTGAAATGTCTGCAAGGTGTGCGTTGACCAGGGTTCTGAGTTTTATCTCAGAAAGCTCAGGAGAGATACCATTGTTCTCATTCCAGCATAAGTGCAGGTGAAGCACATAAGCCGTGCAAGGTGTGCGTAGGCTAGTCGAGGCCTTAAACTTATTAACTAAGGTTGAAAGGTAAGGGACTGCTGCCGCAGAAGGTGCACAAAGTCAAAAGATCAAATACCTAGAAGTATTTGAAAGTCTACCGCAAGGAGTGCGTGCATGAGTCTTTTCAAGGCTTGAGTTGCAAGTGAAAGCTCAGGAGGGTCAGCGCCTTTGAAGTATTCAAAGGAAGACGGGGAGTTGAATCAACACGCATAAGGTTAAGTCCTGACGAAAGAACATTGGCTCGTTTCACAAAGATTCATTGAGGAGTGAATCAGACGATCATAATTCTCCGAGGAGAACTCACGAAGTTGTGAGGACCGTAGGATCCAGAGAAGTTGCAAGGTGGATAGGGGAGGATAAACCCATCACTTTGGTATCAGGAATCAACGTGGATCGTTGATCGTGATCTATTTTGAGTCGTCAGATCATTTTAGGGATTCAGAGTTTGTAAGTCCGGAGTGTAAGCCAAAATCATTGGTCACTCTAACTCCCGAATTGCGAAAAGAATTGTTAAGTGAAGAATTTTTGGATTTCGGTAATTCGAGATTCGGAATACCGGAAATCCCAAGGACAAGGAGCCAGGGGCCTTTGCATTGAAAAACCCTGGAGTTGCAAAACGCGAAATATTGTGAAGTGGCGTTTCGGCATTTCGGTGTTTCGGGGTTTAGGAATTTGGGGATTGTGGTGACAAGCGTTTTGAGATTGAGAGTTTCGAACTCCTGGTACCCGGAAGCCCAGAATAACTTGGGTTGTTGGATGTAAAGGGAGGCTATCAACTGTTGATTTTGTAGAAGGCGCCATTTCGAAATTAGCGGTTTCGAAGTGGTAAGGGAATGACAGTTGAAGGCTGGTTCAAGTCCCGAAAGCCGAGAAGAGTGACAGGTGGCAAGAATCCACGTAAGAGATCGAGGACAATTGAGAAGACTGGTGGCATGTACTCGTTTCCAGGTAGTGCCAATACCCGTTGACTATTTCGGGGTTTTGGAGGTTGAAGAGTTGGAAGCCTTGCATCAGGATTCACGAAGTCGCGAAGTCCGAAACTCTGAATCGAAGAAAAGTTCTGTTGGAAGCTAGCTTTTGTTGAATGCATCAGGGTTCGACATTTCGGTATTTTCGAAGACAAGAGGTCGGGGTTCTTTGTTCTAGAACTCCCGAAGTCTCAAAACACGATATAGATGTGGAGGAGGACGTGGCCAAATATTTCGACGTTTCGGCATTTCGGCTTTCAGTGGGTTAAAGAGCCAGAAACTCGACAACAGGAATCACGAAATCGTGAAACCCGAAGTCCCGGTTCGACGAAAGGTGAGATCTTATTGTGGTGAGGATATTAGGGTGATTCCTTGTGTTTAACCATGTGGGCATACTCATAAGGACCTTTGGAAAAATACCATTGTGTGCATGTGGGATTCTCCGTGGGGAACCGAAGAGTCGATCAGACTCAAGGGGGAAGGTTTTAGAACGATTCTACGTGGATCTTGGCCCGAGGGTCAGGGGTCTACACCAAGTGGTATAAGAGCTTAGAACAAGTTCTTTGCTTTCTGTATCAGAGAAAAGAGGAACATTTTACAGCCATGCCGCCGAGGAGAAGAGACAAACCAATGCCTGATCTAGTCGTGGAAAGAGAAATGCGCGAGTTACGTGTCAGGCTTGATGCCATGGAGACAACACAGAGGCACACAGTTGACGCTGGGGATATCAGTGAGGATGATAGTGAAAATGAAGCTGGAAATGAAGGAGAAGAAGTTACAGTTGAAGATGCTGCAGATGAACACCTATTCAAGGCTATTACAAGGATAGGTGCCAGAGCAAAAATGGACATTCTAGTATATGAAGGAAACCTGGATATTGAAGAGCTTCTAGACTGGATTAGAGCTCTAGATAAATACTTTGACTATGAGGATGTCGAGGAAGACAAGAAAGTCAAACATGTCGTTACTAGACTTAAAGGGCATGCAACACTATGGTGGGATGAACTGCAGGCTGACATACACTGCAAGGGCAAGCAGAAAATCAAGAGCTGGGATAGAATGGTTGTGAAGATGAAGGCCAAGTTTATACCCAAGGATTATCAAATCACTCTATTTCGGAGGATGCATAATTTGAGACAGAAGATGATGTCAGTGAAAGAATACACTGAAGATTTCTACAGGATAAACATCAGAGCAGGTCATCAGGAAAGTGACGATGAAAAAGTTTCCAGGTACATGAATGGTCTGCGATATGACATCCAAGATGAGATGAGCATTATGATCATTCAGACTATGGAATATTATTATCAGATGGCTCTAAAATCTAAAGAGAAGCTGAGCCGAAAGTAAGGTCAAAGAGGCCAAGGTAGAAGTCAAGCCAGAGGAAAAACAATTGCCCAAGACAGAACTCAGAAATCTAAAGAAGAGGGAAAGAAACCTCAAACTCAACATGAGAGAGGAGGAAGCTCACAGAGAGGGAAATATGCTGATAGAAATACTTTTCCTCGAGCCAGAGGAAGAGGAAGAGGTAGAGGCGGTGAAGTAAAATGCTTTGTCTGTGGAAAAATCGGACATAAATCCTATGAGTGTCCAGATAGGAAGAAAGAAGGTGGTGAAACTCACATTGCCGAAGCACAAGGAAAGAATGTTGAGGCATAAGATGCTGAGGGCGAAAGATCTTTGATGATGAGGAAAGTTTTCTTAACGCCAGAGAAAGAGGCAGAGAACCCAGCCCAAAGAAACAGTCTGTTTCAGACTGCTTGCAAAACCAAAGACAGGGTATGCAAAGTCATAGTGGACAGTGGTAGCACAAACAATCTCGTATCTACAGACATGGTAGAAAAGCTGGAGCTGGAGACTGTTGTACATCCAAGCCCATACAGAGTTTTGTGGCTACAAAAAGGACATCAGGTAAATGTCACTAAACAATGTTTAGTTGAATTTAAAATAGGAGGATATAAGGATGAAATATTATGTGATGTCATTCCCATGGATCTTTGTCATCTATTGCTGGGTAGACCATGGAAATATGACAGAAACGTGATTCATGATGGGAGAAAGAACACGTACACCCTGGAGAAAAATGGTAGGACTCACATGTTGCTGCCGATTAAGGATAAAGAAGTGAAAACATAAATGAGCAACACTGTACTTCTCATGAGTGGGAAGGAACTTCTTAATGAGGTTAAGAAGAAGGAAGACACAATTTATTGTGGTTAGGAAGCCCATAATTGTTTTGACCAGTACGAGGATAAATGATTTACCAAAAAAAATCCAGGAGTTGCTGGAAGAGTTCGCTGATATAGTAGTGGACAAACTACCTTGTTCGTTGCCACCGATTAGTAGTATTTACATTGATCTTATACCTGGATCCAATTTACCAAACAAAGCCGCATACAGGTTGATGCCGCAGGAGAATGAAGAAGTTAAGAGGCAGGTCCAAGACTTAATGGACAAGGGATTGATTTGAGAAAGCTTGAGTCCATGTGCTGTTCCAACAGTGCTCAACCCAAAGAAAGATGGAGGCTGGAGAATGTGTACAGACTCAAGGGAAATCAATAAGATTACCATCAGATACAGATTTCCATTGCCAAGGATGGATGACTTGATGGATTGCTTGAGTGGAGCAAGATTTTTTTCAAAAATTGATTTGAAAAGCGGGTATCATCAGATTCGAATGAGAGAAGGTGATGAATGGAAGACAACATTCAAGACGAATGAGGGGCTGTATGAATGTCTTGTCATTCCATTTGGTTTAACGAATGCACCCAGTACTTTCATGAGATTGATGAACGAAGTCCTGAAGGATTTCATTGAGAAATTCGTCATTGTATATCTTGACAATATATTAATTTTCAGCAACATAGAAGCAGAACACTTAAAACATTTAGCTACAATGATGAGAAGATTACAACAAGAGAAATTGCTAATAAATATGAAGAAATCGTCATTTATGAGGAAAAAACTCATTTATTTGGGTTTTTTTTATCTTTGCAAATGAGATGAAAATGGATCCGGAAAAGGTAGATGCAATTAAGAATTGGCCATCGCCGAAGAGTGTGTTTGAAGTTCGAAGCTTCCATGGTTTGGAAAATTTCTATAGGAAATTCATCAGGAATTTCAGTGGAATCAGTGCACCAATGATGGATACGGTGAAGAAAAGACACAAATCTTTTCACTGGACAGAAGAAGTAGAGAAGAGTTTCAATCTGATGAAGAAGAAGATCACAGAGCAACCAATTCTGGTTTTGCTGGATTTTAGCAAGACATTCCAGGTTAGGTGTGATGCGAGTGGATTTGCAATTGGAGTGGTCTTGAGCCAAGACAATAGGCTGATCACATACTTCAGTGAAAAACTGAATGAAGCGAAGATCAAGTACTCAACATATGACAAATAATTCTATGCAGTCATACAAGCACTGAAGAAGTGGAGACATTATTTGGTTCCTAAAGAGTTTGTTTTGTACAATGATAATCATGCTTTACAATTCGTGACTCAACAGGAGAAGTTGAACCAAAAACATGCTAAATGGGTTGAATTCATGCATAATTTTACTTTTGTGATTAGGCATATTTCTGGAACTGCTAACAAAGTTGTTGATGCTTTGAGCAGGAAATGTTTGCTTATGTAGGAATTCAAAGTCAAAACTTTGGGTTTTGATAACCTCAAAGAAATGTATAAGGATGACCCAGATTTTAAGGAAGCGCATAAGGCATCTGAGAATCCAATTCTCAGGGACAAAAGCCAGTGGACCGAGTATATGATCCAAGATGGATTGTTAGGGCAATCAACTATGTATTCCAAATTGCTCCATGAGGGATAATTTGCTGAAAGAAAAACACAGTGGAGGATTGGTCAGACACTTCGGTCATGATAAGACGTTCTCAAAGTTGAATAGCTCATATTTTTAGCCAAGGATGAGGACATATGTTAATAAATTTGTGGAAAGATGCAAGATTTATCAACACACAAAAGGGAAAAGGAAGAACACAGGGTGATATCAGCCATTTCTCATACCAGAAAGGCCCTGGGACGCAGTGAGCATGGATTTCATATTGGGAATGCCAAGAGCACAAAGAGGCTATGATTCGATCTTTGTGGTAGTCAACAAATTTTCAAGGATGGCACATTTCATACCATGCCAGAAAACCAGTGACACAACTCATATTGTGAACCTGTTTTTCAAGGAAGTCATCAGACTTCATGGCTTGCCAATGAGTATTGTTTCTAATTGGGATACCAAGTTCGTTGGACATTTCTGGAGGAATTTGTGGAAGAAGTTGGGGACACGTTTGTCTTTTAGCTCAGCATATCATCCTCAAACTGATGGGTAGACAAAATTCGTGAACATAAGCTTGGGAGATTTGCTGAGGAGCTTAGTGACTGAACACCATAGTCAATGGGATCACATTCTGCCACAGGCAGAATTCACTTATAATGATTCACTCAACAAAAGCACAAGGTAGAGTCCATTCCAAATTGTATATGGAATGCATCCAAGGGGAGTTTCTAAATTGAAAGATTCAGAACAAAATGAATTTAGGAGTGCTAGTGCAAAGAACTTTGCATAAGCAATGAAGGAGATTCATAGCCGAATTAAGGAACGATTGCAGAATTCAAATCAAGAATACAAGCGCAGAGCAGATCAACACAGGTGAGAACTTCAATTTGAAGTTGGTGATCTGATTCTTACACATCTGAGGAAGGAAAGGTTCCCAAGGGGAACATATAACAAACTAAAGGTGAAAAATATCGAACTGTGCAAGGTCATAAGGAAATTTGGGGCAAACGCATATGAGATTGAATTATCCAATGGGATCAGAATTTCACCGATATTCAATGTTACGGATTTGTAGCCTTACAACGTTGAAGAAGCAGTAGTAGAGGAAGAACATAAAGAAGTTCAATGGACAAAACAAATGCCTGTAGCTGAAAAGCCACAGATGGAAAGTATAATTGACAAGAGAGTCACCAGGAAGACCAAGAGAAAAGAGTATTTTGAATACTTGGTCAAGTGGAAAGGACATCCAGTTGAAGATGCTAGTTGGGAAGATGAAGCAGAAATTCATAAGCATGGACAAACCATGCAAGAGATCATGAACAAGAGTTCATGAAAATTTTCAAGCGAGGGAGTATGATGCAGGAACATCGTAAGAAACCAACCAAGTGAGCATGAAGGCGAAAGACAGTTGGGAAAAGCGCAACACACGTTTTTCACATTTTGAAATATTTTTGAAAGATTAAGAAGCGGATATCAATGTAGTAGCTAGAAGTGTACTTGCATTTATATCTGGCTGTTGTAAACAGATCGTGAGCGATTTTCTCTCATCTGTCAATGTAAAAGGCATTTAAGCCCAATTAATGAAAGTAGATAGGTTTGAATTAATAGATTAGACAGTTTAAAAGAGTAGGAGGGAAAACGGATATAGACACCCTCGCCTTTGTATCATAGTAGTGGTTGTATCATTAACATAACATAGAAGAAGAGAGCTATAACAAAGAGTTGAAAAGGAGAATCCATGTACAAGAGCTTTGAATTTATATATGAAGCTTTGAATCAGATTTCATGGTGTTATGATGTTTTCTGTTTATACATGGTGAATGGTATGCTTATGGTTGTTTTATTCTCTCTGTTATGCATTTGTTATGAGGCTATGCTGTGTATGTATGATTTCATATTGAATGTTTGAAGTCTTAGAGAAAGAGAGAATGAGTTTCAATTGTTTCTCTTCCTGAGTGAGAGAAGTTCCCGCAAGGAGTGCAGTGAAACGTCCACAAGGTGTGCATTAACAAGGGTTTTGAGTTTTATCTTAGAAATCTCAGGAGAGATACCATTGTTCTCATTCCAACAAAAGTGCAGGTGAAGCACATAAGCCATGCAAGGTGTGCGCAGGCTAGTCGAGGCCTTAAACTTATCAACTAAGGTTGAAAGGTAAGGGACTGTTGTTGTAGAAGGTGAACAAAGTCAAAAGATCAAATACCTAGAAGTATTTGAAAGTCTGCCACAAGGAGTGCACGCAGGAGTCTTTTCGAGGCTTGAGTTGCAAGTGAAAGCTTAGGAAGGTCAGTGCCTTTGAATTATTCAAAGGAAGACGAGGAGATGAATCAGTGCGCAGAAGGTTAAGTCCCGACGAAATAAAATTGGCTCATTTCACAAAGATTCATTGAGGAGTGAATCAGATGGTCAGAATTCTCCGAGGAGAACTTGCGAAGTCGCGAGGATCGTAGGATCCAGAGAAGTTGCAAGGTGGATAGGGGAGGAAGAACCCATCACTTTGGTATCAGGAATCAACATGGACCATTGATCGTGATATATTTTGAGCCATCAGATCATTTCGGGGATTCAGATTTTGTAAGTATGGAGTGTAAGCCAAAATCCTTGGTCACTCTAACTCCCGAATTGCGAAAAGAATTGTTAAGTGAAGAATTTTTGGATTTCGGTAATTCGGGATTCGGAATACCGGAAATCCAGAGGACAAGGAGCCAGGAGCCTTTGCATTGAAAAACCTCAGAGTTGCGAAACACGAAATATTGTGAAGTGGCGTTTTGACATTTCGGTGTTTCGGGGTTCAAGAATTCAGGGATTGTGGTGACAAGTGTTTTGGGATTGAGAGTTTCGAACTCCCGATACCCGGAAGACTGAAATAACATGGGCCATTGGATCTAAAGGGAGGCTATCAGCCGTTGATTTTGTAGAAGGCGCCATTTCGGAATTTGGGGTTTCGAAGTGGTAAG
>JZKD02S1890870.1:0-14374 GCA_000966675.3 Picea glauca
CAATACCGCGATGAAGAAATCCAATCACCTTTATGCAGAAAAGACCAGAAATATGTGTCTCGGTTTCGATTCCCAAAGAAAACATAGGAAATGGCGACGAGGGTACCTTCACTCTTTGCTGGCTGGACAAGTCGCAAAATGTTTGTAGGTTCTCTAAAATTCCGCTCCCAAAATCTTCTCATTTATATACACCAGTTTGCATGATAGTTTATGTAGGGTGTAATGAGCATGCAAATGTAGCTATGTTGTCTATAAAACCAACAAGTGTCAAGCCCAAGCCCGAGCCCGAACACCAAGGAAGCGTTCAAACCAAGCATTGATAGCATCCACACAATGTGACAAGGGAAATACCACAATGGAGCATAAGTGCACTATGCGTCGAACACATGATTGGAAGTAGGTTTAGGCCTGATGTCTCGATGTATAATAAAATCATTGAGATTTATGGTAAATGTGGGTGCGTGCAGGCAGCACGCTAAGTGTTTGACAAAATGTATGAGCGAGGTTATGCTTCTTGGAACTATATGATTGTTGGATTGTCCTACAATGGCCTTACAGAGGAGGAATTTTAATTGTTTGGCCAGTTAAAGGATGCAAGGGAGAGACTGAATGGGAACACTTTTCTAGGGGTTCTTTCAACATGCAATCGATTGGGTTTGGTGGATGAAGGCCTTCGTTATTACAAAGCAATGGATAAAGAATACAGGATCCTATATTCGATGCAAGATTATGTGTGCATGGTCGATCTTCTTAGCCGGGCTGGATGGCTGGAGAAAGCAGAAGCGTTCATCAATAATATTCCAACAAAACCGAGTATTATGGTTTGGTAAACCTTGTGCAATGCTTGCAAGAGTCATAGTAATGAAGAGATGGAAAAGCCGGCTGTGGAGAAGATCAGCGAAGTCCAATAGAGTTGTGCCAAGATCAAACTTAAGTGGAGAATTGGTCAAATCGATTTGTTAAAAGATACTGATGTCCATTATTACTTTCCAGCATTCAACAACATCTGAGCACACTAAAGATAGAGCTTTTGTTAAAAGAATGGTGGCAGCGTTGAAACATTGAAGAGTCCTGTTGATGTGGTTATTGACTTGAGTGAGAACGTTTTGCACAAACTTTCTCTATTTCTTTCATTTTTCCAAAACGGTAATCCATGCTAAAGATCTCGTGGAACTATGTACAAGTTGCATTATGAACTACCTTAGATAAAATAGGTGGTAGAGTACTTGTAGGCAGAGAAGATATTGGGCTCAAACGATCAGCTCCAGATTTTAAGACATTGATTAAACATCAAATCCACATTTCCAAGTTCACATCCCACATTTTCACTCGGAGGATTAGCAGTTGGTCAAAGGTTCATTTCCATCATTTCCATAACATGGTTGGCAGGTGGTATTAAGAAGATTTAGTGCCTTAAAATGAATCTCTCATTATAGTAATTGAAATATTGAAGAGGTTCATTCAAGCACATCCTTAACATTAAATCTCAGATTTGAAGGCATAATATGAACACTCAACGAAAACAAATTCTGTGTTCTCAGGAAGCAAATGAGGTGGCAGAGTATTTTGCGCAACATTTGGCAGCATAAAGGAAATTGGACACCTCAGAGGTCAATTTCAGATTAGAAGGCATCAAACTCCATCATTCCATATTTCTTGCAATTAGTTCCAGATTTGAAGCAGATTTCTAAGTAACATTGGAGAAACTAATTCCATATTTTGAGGCAGTCATTCAGCACCTGATGAGAATAAAATTAGCAGCTGAAAACTGGAGCTAGGGGGGTTAGCATCTTAGGGGATTTTTGGTATCAATACTGCATTCTTTGTTGTAAAGCATGTATGGTTGTTGTAGATATTTTCAGTCAGCTAGATTAATGTATTGGATTCATTGCTCAATAATAATTGGAGCCATGTGTTCTCTTCTTTTTCTATTTTAAACTTCTTATTATGTCATCATTGTTCATTTCTATTTTGCACTAAGATCATTATTAGGGTTAAAGAAGTAACAATTTCATTGTTGCAATTATAAAATAATCATTTGAAACAGAATTTCCTCTGTGTTACTATGAGCAAGACAAGACCTTTGTTTTAACATGTTTTGCTTAATCATAACCTTGATATATTGCCTTATATGCATTCATTACCCATTTGATGGATTCATCATTGTCAATACCCAATAAATGGTCATTTCTTCATCTCAGATTTATAGAGATTGCATTCGCCCTCTATATTGTTGAGATTCAATTGTCTTCTCTTTTCGTCAATCTTTCATAATTAAGTTTTAGCACTCTGATTAATTGAGACTCCATGCCCAATGGATTAAGCCTTTGATCTGAGAATTTTACGACCTTTATTTTAGTCTATTGTCTTATATCTTAAACCATATTTATTTTTTATTTATCATATTAAATTTGGCCTCTGTAATTTTATGTTCAAGTGATGCTTGGAGATAGTGCGTAGAAAATGTTTCGAAATCATGCAAGGGAGCCCCCTCTAGATGGATGGGCCAGCTTCTAGTCCAAAGTTTGGTTGAAAATTTGCTAGGCATTTCTCTTTTCAATCAAGAGAAATCTTTAGTAATAATAGAACCAATTGGTATTGTCGTTCATATGCGAAGCACCTCAAATATTCTTCCAAGAACTTGTTGATAGCTTTGATTTTACCGTCAGTTTGGGGATGATAGGCCATGATGAGATGCAATTGGGTGCCCTGGAGCCTGAACAATTGTTGCCATAAGTTGCTTGTGAAAGTTGGATCATGGGCAGACACAATAGAGTGGGGCATTCCATGGAGTTTGAAGATATTTTCCATGAAAACTTGAGCCACTTTGGATAATTTGAATGGGTGTTGGAGGGAATAGAAATGAACATATTTGGAAAGGAAATCAACCACAACCATGATGATTGATTTATTTCTTCTTCCTTATTGCAGTGGAAAGTATGACATTCAGCCATAAAAGTTTGTATGTCTTGCTTCTTACCTTCCCCAAAAAAGGAATGTTTGATCTGTTCATATGTTTTTTGAAATCCATAATTCCGTACTTTTGGAAGAGCATGAAATTTAGAGAGCATAGTGGATTTAAAGTGGGACTGTTTTCTCAAATAGAGGTGGCCTTTATAGCAAAGCTCCTCATTTTTCCAAGAGTATCCTGGAGACGCATTAGAATCTTGTTGTAGTTGTTGGATTAAGATAAAAATTTTGGGATCTTTGAATCATTCCTAGTGAACTACCTTTAACCAATCGACCACAATGAAGAAGAGTGAAAAGAGGGACCCTTATTCTTCATATTTCTTGGAAAGAGAATCACCAACCACATTGTCTTTTCCTTTCTTGTAAATGATCTCATAATCATAGTTGAACATTTTGGTCATCCACTTATGTTGCTCACGGGATAAAATTCTTTGTTCCAAAAAATATTTGATGTTATGGTGATCATTTTTTATTTGGAAGCACTACCTGAGCAAGTAAAGACACTAGATATCAACCGATTGAAAAATAGCCAACATTTCCTTTTCATAGGCAAGGAAACTTTTAGGGGATAAATTTCATTCATGGGCTAGTTTTCCATATCCCCCCCCAAAAAAAAGATTAACCAATTTTCATTTTTTCTAGAAATTGTTCGCCCATAGGATAAAATTGTTTTACCTTAAAAATAGCCCAAATGTTATAGAAACTATATAAAATTCTTAGAAATTTGAATACTTTTACCAAAATATGGCTAAACATTTTATAGTTTGCATATTAAGGACTGGTAATATTTTCTAAGGTTTCTACATTTTGAGATAAATTTCCATCACTACAAGGAGAACACCTTCTTGCATATGGTTTTACAGAATCTCCCTAAAAAATCTATCCCTTCTCTATTTATAGTGGAGGTTGTTAGTGGAGGCAGGAAGTCATAGGTTTTTGTTGAGATATTTTTATTAGTGCACCTTTAAGGTACATACACACTAGTGCATACATAAACAATAAATCACCTGTGCTCAAATGTTCAAAAGAATTTTCATATGTTATAATAAAAATAACACCCATTGAATAAAAAGAACATGTTTCATTGAACAGTAGTCACCGGTGCACATCTTTGTTGTCAGGTGCACCACGGTAGGGTAAATAAAAAATATTTACCAAACCAATTTTCATTGTTATAGTGCATCCCATGCTTCCAAACTCTCAAGAAAGCACTGGTGCTCACACTCCTTCCAAAGAAGCTCTATTTTTAGTTCTCTGCAGGGACTTGGATAGCTCCATTGGTAGATTCCACACATTTCCAAATTTTGGAAATAGCCATGAATTTTCATTTTCTCTAAAAAATGAAACCATGCCTCCTCAGGACATAAGAGGCCAGGTAACTTGTTTATTACCTTCCTATTTGCATTTTCATCCAATTAAAATTTCAATTTAGCATGAAATTTGACATTTTTTTAATTTTCTTTTCCATTTCCATGTGGTGCACCTAAATTCTTCGACTCTCCCCAAAGTGGTGCATCCTATGTTATATTCACAGTAAGAATCACCCTCGGTGTGTCTACTATAAACGTATGCATCAATGTCACTCAATGAAGAGCATTACGATAAATTTAAAAAAAAGAAAACAATGCATCCTTTGAAACGCCCCACAACCGACACGTAATTGGTTTCTCCCCACACCAGTACATTTCACTTAATTAAGCACAACACTAACTTAACGATATATAAAATTTAAGGAAACAGTGAAACCATTTTAACCAAATTCAATGGTGTTTTTTACAGAAGCACACTGAGACAGAAACTGACCAACTTGGCATGGTGGGACGTCTCATTAGACAACCCATTCATGATGCTCTATACTTTACAATGCATTACTAAAAAAAACATTGGTGTTGCAGTATCATGGTAGGACCGATGCGTTAATAGTAACACATTGGAGAACTTCAGTTGCAATAAAACAATTTAACCTAGTGGTTCCCATATGTCCATCAAATGCACTAGTGTTGTAATGAGAATGATATAGGGACAAATTTTTCATAATCTAGTAGAGCAGTGTGTCTTATTTGATAGACCACTACAATATGTAGCGGTGCGATGATAAGCATGGAGCAGTGATGTGTAAACACTAATAGTACACACCATGATAGGTTTTGAAAAATAAGCATTGAGTTTCGTCTTCTAAAAATCCCCATTACCAATGAATTAGTAAGATAACACATTGTTAGATATCATGACGGTGCTTTGGTAAAACCAAGGCACCAGTGATTTCAGTTTAACAAAGTACACCGACGATTTTTTGCACCGTAAATTTTAGCATTTGAGTGTGTCTTTGTTAATGAAATGTACTGGTGTGGTTAAAAACATGGCCGCGGGAAAATATTGGACAATTTTGCATGTCATGGCATTTCATTGGACACACCATTACTGGTGCTCTATACAATCCAACATACTACAAAACGTAATTTTGGTGCTACAATAACATGGTTGCACTGGTGCGTTCATATTAACACATCACACCACTTAAGTTGTAATGAAACAATTTAACCTAGTAGTGCCTTTAGACATAAACATTACATTGGTGTTGTAAAGATCATGGCACTGGGCTGATTATTTCACAATTTAATGGTGTGGTGTGTCTTATGGGATGCATTTCTAAAATACATGGTGGTGTGACAAGAAAGGTGGTACACTGGTGCGTATTAGTAACAACACCTCATGGTGGTGTTTTTTTGTTTTTTTTTTCTGATATAGAGCGTTGACGGAGGGCCATATGTTATGTTTTAGGTGCACTTGTTAGTTTTTTAGATTTTTTTGTAAAACAAATTAATTTTATATTTTTTTAAATACAATTTATTTATATATGTGTTTTTTTATAATTTAAATTTATTTTATCTATATATATGTTCCTAACAATATTTGAATGTGAATCAGAGACAATAATAACAAGAGGAGGAACAAAATAAGTAGTAGCACGTCGAGACACATACATTTTTCCATGAGTGAGAGGCCAGGGAGAGGGAGAGGGAGTTGTTCCTTCCCCCTATTTCACAACCGACACATGAAAATTTGATGGATGTTGGCCTCCTAAAGTTTTATCAGGAGGGTACAACCCTCGGGGGAAATGTTTGTTATATTAACAGTTCATCCATTGTTGGGATCATGGGCAACATGGTTCAGGATCATTCTTGATCTATGGTATCTGTTGGAAAATTGGTTGTCATTGATGTCAACCCTAGAAGAATCCCTGAAGCATGTTTGGAAGCTTCTAGAAGTGATGGGTGTATTTAAAGAAATCTCCTAAGTGGTCCCTTTATGGCATATATTTAAGCGTGGCCCTCATGGGAATATTCTTTGAAGAAGTATACAAGAAGCCCTAGAAATATGGTTAAGTTCTTAAGTAGTTAAGAATCCCTAGAGGTGTAGTCATTAAGATCGAAGTTGATTGAAGAAAAATATTATGAAGGACATTGTAAATGCATGCAAAATGTCCACTAATTGATAGTCCTCGTCAAGTTGTCTCGAATGGTAGGTGGGACAACATGTGGCTCCTCACGGTTGAGGATTATTCCCTCTTAAAGATGAATCCCCGGAGTATGGTCAAGAATATTCAGATCTAAGGTAAGGAAGTTATATGTTGGTCCTAAAGTCAAGTAAAGGAGAAAATTTGTTGCAAACAAGAAGTTACAAGTTGGATCAAGGTCAAGTAAAGAAGGTTCTTGGAAGGCTATAAATACACATTAAGAGCCTCTCATTTTTATTATTAAATCTTGTGATCTCTTAGAACAATCTTGGAAGAGAATGTTAGAGGAAAGATGAAGTGAAGAATGGAGAAATTCCAAGGGAAGGTGAAGTCTTGTGATGATGTGTGCTAAGGTATGTTATTTAAAGATCATCTTGTTGTTTTCACTATAACACATTTTTTAGAATGATTACGATAGTGAAACTTGGAGGATGTTGAGAAGACATATCAAGGTACCTGTCGTACAAATTTTAGATTCTGGGTCGTTGCAATTTTCGAGATATACTCTCTGGAAGATAGGATTTTTGACTAGTTCTGTAACTAATATCAAACATGTGTTCCAGGTAAAATGGTCATAACTTCTTCATAGAGGATCCAAATTTTGTGATATCAATTGAATTCGAATCATATATCAAATATTGAGCATGTGACATGTTGTACAAGTTTTCTCTATAGAATAGACCAGAATTTAGGAAGGTCTTCCATATTCACTATATCTCTTTTTTCACTGATGAGTTTAGGAGAGAAACTTAGAGGAAGTTTAGAGAATATATTAAAGATTATTGGGTACAAGTTTCAGAACTTGATTCATTACAAGTACAGATTTATACCTGTTGGAAGTTAGGGTTTGTGACTAATCCAAAAAGTATTTCCAAACAGGTGTTCGAGATATATTTAAGAAGTGATGTTGGAGTTTATATGTTGACCCATGTGGGCCTACAATATTTATTTGGAACCAGTTTTTAAATGGAACCAAGTTGATGATGTTGATATATCAGCTATGGTGTATCCATATTCAATCATGATGATATATCAGTTGTGGTGGATCTAGTTTTTTATGATGATGATGTATCAGTTATGGTGTATCTAGTTTTGATGACGTTGATATGACAAAGAAGATTATGAAGAAGGAGAAGTGGATATTGAGTAAGAACTAATCAGTTCTTTGAGTGAGCTAAAAGGATAAAGGAAGAAAGAAAATTACCTCAAGGAAAAATTGATAAAGCTAAAGGAGGGTTCTCAAAACCCTAACAAAAACTATGAATAAGTCCAACATATTATTATAAATCTAAAGGTTTAGCTGGAAGAAGCCAAATTGATTGAAGAAACACTCAAAAATTAGTTGGAAGAAAAGAATATTTTGGAAGCCAAACTAGTATCACTAAGAAAGGAATCAAAGAAGAGAGAAGATGTCTTGACAAGTCATATTAAGGAAATATATAATGACTTAAAAAATCTTGAAGCAGAGTTTGGTTAATAAGAAAGAATATTTGAAGACGAAATCATCTCATTGAAAACCCAACTTGAAAAGAAAAAAAGAATGGAAGAAGTAATAAATATCCAGATGATGAAGAAAGAATAATATTGTGAGAAACTTGAAGAAGAAGCCATCTCATTGAGGATTGAAGTTTACAAGCTTAAAAAGAACTTGAAGAGCTATCAAGTACTAGAATATATTCTCAGTTGTCAAAGGTCACCATTCAATAAAGAAGGTCTTGGACACATCGGTGGGGCCTCATGCACAAAATATGCAAATGCCAATATGAGAAAGAGCATTGAAGAAAGAAGAAGATTCACACTGCTAGTGAAGAAAGATGAAGAGAAGTTTTCCAGGGTGTTGGAAAAGAATAATGAATAGAATGATAAGAATTATGCATACAGTCTTATGGCCAACAAGAATGAAAGAGGAATGAATGCAGAAGAGGTGTATCTCCAAGAAGACCTTCTACCTCCTAGGATAAAAAAAGTTTGAATCATAGTGAAGGAAACAATAGAAGAGAATATCATGATCAATGAAGGCATGAATTCAAGAGGACTGGATCACAAATAGGATCACTTACTTCCATGTGTCAAAGTTTCTTTCTTTATTATTTTTTTACTTGTAAAAAGTTGTAGATTGTAGAGTGCATGGAAGATATTTTCAAGCAAGAGATGTTTATGCGACCCCCCTACAATATTGAATGTTACAAATGCCACAACTATGGACATATAGCTCATGATTTTATAATCACGATGGAGTCATCCTTGAAGGAAAACACTGATATCAGGTACAAAAAGATTTGGAGATGAAAATAAAAATAAGAAGAGTAGGTGAATGAAGAGCAGGGATGATTTTAAGGATGGAAATTTATTTTAAAATGTAGAAACCTTGGCGAATATTGTTAATCCTTCATATGCCAACTATAAATGTTTGGCAATATTTTTCATAAAAATATTCAAATTTCTAAGGATTTTATATAGTTTGGATAAATGTTTGGTGATTTTTAAGGTAAAATAATTTTATCCTATATAATTTGGGTGAATCATTTTTAGAATAGAGAATCGTTTTTGGGGAAAAACTATGGAAAATTAGAAAATGAGCGAAATTTAGCCCCTAAAGCCATCCCTGCTAGAGATCATACTCACAGGATTTACAGAGTTGTGAGATCATGAAAAATCTACGGGAAAAGAGGAATATGTCGGAATTTAGAAGGACAATCCTTCAACAGAGTAGCTTCATCCATTGTTCTAAGCAATATGTCTTGAAGACTCCCATTAATGTGAATATTGAAGAGGGGGAGTCTAAGAATAAAATATTATAGATTAGAGAACTATGTTTTGCGAAGTCTAGAGTGCTTGTTTGAAGTTTTTGGGAAGGCATATTCTGAATGGTCTGATGGTCGAGGTAAAAACAATTTCATGATAGATTGGAAGTTTTCATAACACATCCCCATGCAGGTATCTAGAGGTTAGATAGAAGTTACGAAGAATATCATTGGCACACTTTTGAGGTAGAGATTCATGATTGTACATAATATTTCAATAATATATTCAAGCAAGGATATATTCATTACAGATTCGAGAATGTGTATTGGTTTTAGAGTCATCGAATTTGAGTTGAATATAGAGAAGAATAGTGGATATATTTGATTCAACTTGAGAAGCAGGAATATGTAGTGATCAATTGCAACATATTCAAAGAAGCTCTCATAATAGTGAAGTGGTAGATTAGTCGGCATAGTGTGCAGTTGAGTAGTAGAGTCATGGAGAGTTTTGTGACACATGGATAGAGATGATTTCATGAGATATTTGGTAGCTCTAGAAGATAATAATTGACATGAACAATAGAATATACATGACAGTAGATGGAAGAATGAGCTCAATAGGAATTGTAGAAAGACCTATTGGCATTGTCGTTAAGAGGAATTCTCAGTAAATCATATGACTCGGAAAATAATCATATTGACAGGTGGAACAAACTAGTTATAGGAAGGAAATTCGTGAGAGTCACAACAAGACAAGGGGAGAGAAACCATAAGGAGGATATATATTGTCCATAAAATATTGTTGAATGATTATGTCATTGATGTCATCTCAATGAAGACATGAAAATCCATGAATATTTGAAGTCAAGTGATGAAGGAACCTTGACATGAACGATTTTAATATATGTCAGTGGATTATAGTAACAACAAGTACCAATGTACAAGAAGACTTGGAAGAGAGGAAATGAAGTATATACATGAAGCCCCACATTGATCTACACAAAATATTTCAAAGAAGAAAGTGAGAGAGAGATTTTCAAAAAATGATATACTGTCAGGGGAAGTTACCCTTTTCCATTGGTTTCAAAGTGGGAGAGAAAAATTAGAAGCATGAAGATAGGGGGAGAAATGGTCATAGGGGGAGCATGAGTGTTTCCATAAATTCCAAACGGGGATATTAATGGAAAATTGCTTACCATTGATGTCAACCCAAAAAGAATCCTTGAAGAAATTTTGGAAGCTTCTAGAAGTGATGGGTGTATTCACAGAAATCTCCAAAGTTCTCCCATTATAACATATCGTTAAGCATGGCCCTCAAGGGAAGAATATTTGAATAAATGTAAAAGAAGCCTTGGAAATATGGTAAAGTGGTTAAGTGGATAAGATGTTGGACACACCGACGACATTGAGAGGGGGGGTGAATCAATGTGTGGCTCTTTTACAATTATTTCTTCCTTTAGTTAGAAACCACTTCAAACATTATTATTCATTCACAATTATCTACTTAAAAATATCAACAACATTCATCAATTATAGAGAACTATGAAACATCACCATAATGAACACAAAGAACACTAGAAATATGTGTAAGTTTTTTCGTTATGTTGTTACATGAAGATTACAATCTCCAAGGTTTATCAACACCAAATGAAAAGAGCACCAACTCCAAGAGAGTACCAACTCTCAAATACAAGACCCAACTTACATATCTCATCACCAACTGAGATGTGATGATTCCAACCCTCAAGTACAAGACCCAACTTGTAGACAAAAAATAATATGTCCAACAATACCAATGGATACACGACCTGTATATGTTGCAACACACATATGTACATGATTTGTCTTGTTGTAGCTTACATATGTACATGACCTGTTCTCTTTCAACTTGCATACACCCTCATAAAACTAGAGTTTATAGTTTCTATAACTGCAAAACTTTCAACCCTTCAAACCTTTGTTTCCTCTATCACATCAACCTGTAACATGTCATTGTTCCATGAACCATATTAATATTTGTACCATTTCATTAATGAAGCATCTCCAAAAAAATATGAATGTCCCTCATGCATACAACATAGATATGCCTCAACCATATCAGTATTGTACCATACATAAGAGTGTTTCTCACTCAGCCAACCAACCAATATATACCATATCCAAGTACAAGACCAACCATATCAAGGATATCTCAAGCATTCACCATATCATAAGAAAATCTAAGCATCAAAACAAGCATGTAAGCATACCAAAATTTTTGTAGCTGACCTGAACCTATAGAATGTTGACATGGGAACTTGATTCAGACTTCAAGGACCTGATACTAACATCTACTCATTTTTTCATGAGTTTTTCACATGTATGTGTTGGCGGCTGGAAGTCACTCCTGAATTGCTAGCAGGAGCAGAGCCCAACGCCCATTAGTTTAATGTCACGATTTGTTTAAGGGTGATCAAATGGAGGAAGATTCGGAACAACATCGTGTCAACTCAGAAACCAGACCGGGTATGCATGAAAGAGTGAGATCTTGATAAACTCCAAACAATGGGTCATAGTAAAAGGGTGAGTAGGTGGAAGACTTACGCAAGAAGGATGCAAGGGTCTATCACAGACGTCCAGTTTGCAACAGACTGAAGGAGAATGCATTCGAACATAAAATCCTTTCACATTAAAATACAGATACCAGAAAGCACAACAATGTCACAACAAATCCTTTATCATAACAAGATTGCTAAGTTCTCGTGAATCCTTCAACTGCGAACTCTCCGGCATAAGATGAAACAAGATGGAAAGAAAGAAGAATTGTTTGTTATAAACCAAGAAATCTCAAACACAGAGGCATAACCAGGAAACCAAAGTATTTGCCGAAACTTTACAGTCGGGAGCTTAGCTCTACCATCGATCGATACAAAAATGGCAAAAATGCCTACATATACTCAAAACAACAACAGCAGCAGAACCAAGAAGATGCATTAAAATCTTTGCATCTGCATGGCTTCTGACAGTCAACATCTAAAAGATCGTGCAACTTATGTCAGACGCAATCTTAATTGTTTGATAGTTCCAACGGTGAATCGACGTGCCTTAAATTCATGGCCGTGCTTTCCCATTAAGGCGGAGGAGATATCTAACCACCACCAACTGCTTCAATAACTGCTTCTTGGGATTGAGGACGGCCTGGCCAACTCAGCACTTTGGGAGATGGAAGACTCTTCGCGCTGCCACATGGAATAACAGACTGACTGTGGAAAATAGGCATGGGGACTAGTGCAGAGGATGAGGCACATGATGAGGATAGTGGGGCCGAGCTATAAGAGCGTGGAAGATGTGGCGAGATGAGAAAAGGATAACGGAGAAAGATTGATGGCGGAAGACATCAGGTGAAAGAGGGTAATATGGGAGGCATGAATTCGCCTTCGGGTGAGAGGATAATGTAGAAAGGAGCGGGACATGTGGCAAGGAACGAGTGGGTGGTGAGAAGAAGGTAAGACCACGCAGACCAAAGAGGAGGAGGTGAATGGATGACACACGGCAGCAGGGGAAAGGCGGAAGGGAAGAAGAAGTGACGGGAGGAGGGCCCACACTGGTTAAGCACCGGGCAGCTGAGAAGGGTGGAGCTACACGAGCACCGTTGATCTGAGTGCCTCGATCATGGCCGTCGGAAAGCTGCATATGGGATTCCGGACCCCCCCCTCCGCTTAAAGGTAGAAAGGCGGGGGGGGGTGTCCGGAATGGTCTTCATCGCCATTGATCCTGGCGCGCTGATCTGAACCGTTGGAGAGGTGCGCCCCCGATTCCGGACCCCCTCTCCCCATTTAAAGGTAGAAAGGCAAGGGGGGTCCGGAATCCAACGCGCGCCGTTGATCCGGGCACGCGAATCTGGACCGCTCGGACTTGCTCGTTGCTTACCATGGGTGCATTATCGCCCAAAACTTAGGACAAATGGGTTTTCAACCCCTTCTTTTGCTATCTAATCCCCTCTGCAAGAAATATCGCTAACATTTGGCTCCATGGGGGATAGAGTCGTCCCTGTGATTCTCTAAGAGCTCTTTTGTAGACTTAGTGCCTTTGCTGTTGGGCTATGGAGTCATTTATTAGTCCGAAAAATGAAATAAAAAACAATATTTACAAAACAAAAACAAAACAAGCCGACTGTGGCTCAAAGAAAACATTTCTTTAAGAAATGCCCATTGACTGGGCCATTAAAAAATTCATTGCCTTCCAGATCCTGCAACCTGTAAGTGTTGTTTGAAAACACTTCAAGGATCTTGAAAGGCCCGAACCAGAGGGCATCGAATTTACTGTGTTTGCCCTTTTCCTGCCTGGGTGCATCCCACTTGAGCACTAGATCACCCTGCTCGAACTCTTTCTTCTTGTTTTTTCTGTCAAAATCCTGCTTGATCTTCTGTTGACAATTGTAATCTCTCTCCAGTACCTGCTCTCTGATCTGCTGCACCTCCACCATCTAATGAATTCTTCTGAGCACATGGTTGGGTTCCCCCTCATAGTCTTGGAGGAGATTTTCCACAAGCAAGGCAAGCTGAGTGGGGAAGACGACCTCAATCCCATAAACAAGATGGAAGGGGGAGAGACCCAGGGATTTCTTTGTTGTCACTCGATCGGCCCAAAGTGCAAATCTGAGCTTCGAGTCCCAAGCCCTTTTATTATCTTCTAATATCTTTTTGATAAGCTTGATTAGACTTTTATTAGAGGACTCTGCCAGTTTGTTTCCCTGTGGATAGTAGGGAGTGGAGTGAATCAGTGAAATCCCAAATTGTTCACAAAATTTGACCAGAGGCTCAGACCGAAATGGGGAAGCGTTGTCAGTGACAATTTTGCTAGGGTAGCCAAACCTAGCTACGATGTCTTCCAGGAAGCTGATGATTACTTTGTGGGAAGTGATTCTGGTAGGAAAAAATTCTATCCATTTAGTGAAGTAGTCGGTTGCTATCAAAATCCATCAATGCTGGCCACTTGAGGGAGGATGAATTTTCCCCGATGAAGTCCAATCCCCACTGCTGAAAGGGCGCTGAGACCACCATAGGTTTCAATGGCAGGGATTTGAGTTGCTGCTTCCCTGAGAATTTCTGACATTTGATGCAAGCTCTAATTTCCCTGCAGACATCAGGAAATAAGGTGGGCC
>JZKD02S1890870.1:14384-34023 GCA_000966675.3 Picea glauca
GCGCGAATCTGGACCGCTCGGACTTGCTCATTGCTTACCATGGGCGTATTATCGACCAAAACTTAGGACAAATGGGTTTTCAACCCCTTCTTTTGCTATCTAATCCCCTCTGCAAGAAATATCGCTAACAGTATGATACCTCTTCTTCTACATCCTGCATATGTATGCTACCTCCTACACTTCATCCTGCGTATGTATGCTATCTCTTCCACTACAACCCATGTACACCTTCGAAACTAGGTTTTTCTGAAACTCTGAGATTTTCTCCATCGACACTCCTTTGCTACTTCAGAAATTGACGCTACAACCTCAACAAAATATCACTAGATCACAAGATATATAATAAATGAATAAGTGTCTGAGTGTACTAGTGAATGATTCCTTGAGGTGCTTATATACTTGTTCTAGCTAACTCCATTCCTTATTTTAGGGATTCTATGGTTTTCTTGTTACAATAACTTTACTCCTTTGACTAGTTGAATTGTAACCAACTAGGGATTCTTAACCCTTCCTTGGGTCTTCCAATTTCACAAGGCTATGTCTCCTTAACCATGGGGATCCATGTGGAATAACACATATCACCAGAAATGGCACAATGAGAACTATCCATCTATGAGGGTCTTTCCYGCATTTACAATGTCCATGTCCATATTCCTCRATCAACTTCAAGTCTCATAACMACACCTAGGGGTTTCTTGTAGTCTTATTCAAATCATCTTCCCATGAGGGTTATTCCTAKATTTATGCTATAAGGGACCACTTTGGAGACTTATCCAATTATACCCATCACATAAATCCAACCAACTGTCCAAACTRACTGTCCAATGATCTTGTCCACATCTCAAGGGATTCCATACTTCTCCAGGGGTTGAAATCAATATATAAGGGTTGAAATCAATATCTAGGATCACTCTCCAAGGGTTGAAATCAATGACAACCAACAATCCAAACCAACTTCCCAAAAACCTCCCCCTTTGGCATTTATGGCAACACCAACATTGATGGCAACAGTTAGTCATAGAAATACTCATTCTCCCCCTTCTGATCATCACTCCTCATCAATGTTTCTATCTCTCCCCCTTTGACATTAATGGAAAAGGGTATATCTCTTTGGTGCTTATCCCCCTGACTGAACTTTCCTTGGGGATTCTCCCTTTATCTACACTGCCCTATTCTTTCTCTTCATCTGAATAATTTCTCCCCCTTTGACAAAGGGTATCACTTTGATGCAATGTTGATGACATGGCTTCCAATGCTCCCTCTATGATAATCTCTATAATATCTCCTCCTAGAATCATACCTCTGTAACCAATCATGGGAAAAAGAATAACCCCCCTATGGGTATGTATCTCCCTATCTTCTTTGTAATATGTTGTGTAATCATTGTGAACAATGTGCTACCACTGTAATTTGCTTCTGCTATGGATGTTGCTAATCTACCGGAACATTGATCAACTACTCAACAATACTGCATCAATAATACCATAATCTTCTATTCCTTTGATGATCCTTAAACCCGACCATGCATAATATTGTACATGTACTGTCAACAAGTGCATCGACCATGCACCTCAACTTGTACCAAACCATGCATCAAGCATGGATATCAACCATGTACATTCCATACACAATAATATATCGTTAATGAAGTTCCTCAACCATATTCCAAGAATATTTTACAAATTTGTACCAAGCATATATCAATATCACCAACAAGTGCCTCTATCAATGTACCAATAACATCATCAACCATACAACATCCCAACCATGTACCTCAAACAAGTGTCATATCACTCATGGTATGCTTCAACCAAATACCATGAACTATTTGCTAATGTATACAAGATATGTACCACCAATGTATCTCAACAAGTAGACCTCAATAAATATGAACCATAACAAGTGTCTTAACCATATACCATATTACTCTCAATCATGCCATGTACCATATAAAAATATCACAAATACAAGCCTCAAGTATATGCCACTATCACAAATATGTGCCTCTAACAATGAAACATAAAAACCATATACCAAGATGACCAAACACATGCTTGTCACAATACAACTCAAGATATATCAATAGAGCTCACATATGTACCAACCATGTACTACAACAAATTTCCCTCAAAAAAAACAAGCATAATGTAGCCAATGATGACTCTAAACATGTACCAAGAATGTCCCTAAATATATAAATGATGTGCCTTTATCTAGTATCACATTACCCATGATATACCTCATAAACAAGGTGCCACAACCTTACTGAATCATAACCAGCATTGTACCTTAACAAAAATGCCTCAATCCACACATTAGGGTTTGTACCATGCATACAAGATATGCCTCAAGCATATTCTCCAAAACTCAACCATATATCATCACCATACATTCATCAAACAAGCATACCTTTATTCATGAAAACCTGAAGCATACCATCTCAGACTCTGTATAAACTTTGTTTACCATCAAACCATGTTGTAACTCATCCATACACCCCTTTTTCAAAGATTTACTTCAAGTACATGACCTGACCTCCTACATATCATGTCTGTACGCAATCTATCCATAATACATCTCATGTATGTATGCAACTTCTCCCACGGGAACCCACGTATGACTCAAAAAACACTTTACATTGAGCTTGTCTCATGGCATCCATTATGTTCAGTCTTCTTCATCCACTTCTCAAAGTGTCCTAGCTTCTTAGTGCTTGTTCTCTGAGATTCCACCATTTCAAAATTATCTTTCCTCCATGTTTCATTTTCTCTTCTTTCCATATTGTATGAAACATTTCTCATTCACCATCTCCTTGAATAACAACAATACTGGGATTTGTGGCCAAACCCACTGCAGTTGTAACATCTCATGGTGTGACAATGTGAAACAATGTGTCTAAAAAGGTTACATCTCCAACATCCTAATATGTTATTGAATATTCCAGCATCTTTCCTTGCATAATGTATGCAATCCAAATATTTGTGACCATATTCATTACATGAGAAACAATGACCATGCAAAACATGTTCTCTTCTCAATTTGCTTTGAGGTGTAGAACTGGCTTCTTGGTGTCTTTCTTGTTCTGATCTTCTGAAGGTTTCCTTGATTTTTGCAGGTGCTTGACATGCATATTTTACTCCACCCTTTGAAAATGAAGGACCTACATCATGCTTCTTAGAAGTGCCGACTTCAGACTGTGAAACTTGTTTTTTGTATCCAAGACTTGATTTATTATTTGTCGATATTTGACTATCCATGATTTCATCCAAGATTATTGAGTTGTTCATGAACTTGACATGAGTGTTTGACTTCTCGAATTTCCTTATGAGATCAACAACTTATTATTCAAGCTTATGACATGATTCTTCCTTTTCATTTACTTGCTTATTCAATAGTTCCTCTATCCTTTTGGCTTCTTCAACTTGGGTCCTCAGATTAACATTGATTTCTTTTGTTTCTTTAATTTTTTCAAGGATTTTTCTAAGCTCATCATTTACCTTCTTCTTTTCTTATTCTTGAATAATTAATTCAGTCTTTAGTCTCTTGATCTCTTCTTATTTTCATTCTAATTGAGTCATTTGTTCAGATGTGACCTTTTCAGTTGTTTCACTTTCTTATTGTTTCTTGAGAATTTTTTTTAGTGCCATGGTATGTATTTGGTAATTTTCTAGAGATTCCTTAGTAATTCTTTCAAGATCCTCAAAAGCATCTAAATCATATTTTGTCTCCATACTAACTTATTTTAAACCATCTATAACTTCATATTTAAGCTTCAACAAATCTTCCATCTTCATATATAAGATAATTGTGATATGATTTTAGACAAAAGTCTTATATTGCAGCTAGATCTTCTTCTTAATTTGCAAAAGGACATTCAACATCATTACATTTAGAATTATTGCAATCATAATATTTTGGTGGGTCTTTACCTTCATTGATTTTCTTCACGTCCTTGATGGGATTGTCTTTTGTGTCTTGTCTTTTGTCTTGATATTCCTTCTCTAGCTTCAGCCATAGGTACTTAGCGAAGGTACATTTTCCTATGCTTTCTTTGATAGAACCTGAGAGTCCATTGAAGATGGTCTTGAACGCCATTGTATTTTTCTTCTTTGCTTCCTTTTGGGCTACAAATTTGGATTGTTTCTTCAAAGGAACTGATACAACAACAACTGTATCCCAAACACCTACTCCTTTTTACTTCAAATACCCTTTCATTTTTATTCTCCATGCAGTGTAATCTGTTTCATCAAATAAGGGAAATTATTCTATATAGGGAACTACATGTCCATCCATTTGTGTGTCCATCGATATACTTCAATCTTGTAAGGCTTATAGTGAAGGAATTCTTTGATATCAATTTTTGGACACACCGACCACACTAAGAGGGGGCAGTAAATCAGTGTGTGGAACTTTTTACAATTATTTATTCCTTTAGTTAGTAACTACTTCAAACATTACTATTCATTCACAATTATCCACTTACAAATATCAACAACATTCATCAATAATAGAGAACTATGAATCATCACCATAATGACACAAAGAGCACCATATATATGTGTAATTTTTTGCATTATGTTGTTACATGAATATCACAATCTCGAAGGTTTATCTACACCAACTACAATAGAGTACCAACTCTCAAATACAAGACCTATTTTGCAGATCTCAGGACCAACTGAGATGTGAAGATTTCATCAGTAGGTTGTCTAAAATGCGTGAGGATTTTCCCCCATTCCCTAAGACAAAACATGGTGTTCCAAGAGATACCTATCTAACATATGTGCATATATCTGTCCATCCATAGGTTCATTCCTCTGTAAAGTTCTAGGTTCCTAGTGGTCAACTACAAATGTGTTCATTTCGTAGCAAGGAGTTTAATTTCCCATGCCTTATTCTCTTGGAGCTACCATATTACAACTATGATGTAAAGTGCATTAGTTTCCTTTTTTATTATTGTATATATAGTTTAGTGTGGAGAAATCGATTGATTAGGTGGTTGAATATTTTTTTGAGACAATTTTTCCATGCATTATATCATTGCTGCATTGTTTTACATGCGACGATATTCTTCCCATTCATGTGAGAGATTTTTACACTATTTTTTATAGGGTTCATGCCACTAGGCCAATAGTACCTTGCTTTTTGATAGGCCTATTATTTATGTGCGTATATGCATGTGGGGGAAGTTGATGTCCAAGAAGAGCCAATTTGAGTTTTCCATTTCTTTGGTCGATAGAATGTATGTGATTTATTGGCTAGTAAGAACGACCTTGTCCTTGATATTGTATAGTATCTGTAAGTAGGGATAGATTGGAGAGGATGTCCATACATTTGATTTACAACATCCTATCTACCAAATGAGAGAGGTAAAATTATTGCTATTTTTTTATTAACCTAGTTGCATATTTTTGTGTCTTATTTAATTCACATGTAATTTATTGTAATATTTGTTTTCAATTATCTTATTATTATTATCTATTTTTTTGAAAATATTGGCACATATGTTAGGGATGAGTCAATCCAATAGGATGAGGTGATGGAGGAGGTAGAGGAATATCCTCCAGTATATATACCCCACATGCCATGAAGGATGGATTGAAGAGTTTGGATAGAGGTGGTGGATAAGATATGTGGTGTTATGACTAGTCATGGAGTGGTACCCGCACCTATTAGAGAAATATTACAAGTACAAGATATATTTATGATATGGGAGAATTTTTCTCATGACATGACATTGTTGATGTTTCATATAGTTGGTGTCATCAACCTCATTGATAGGTTGATGGGTCCTACTCATGATCCCACTCTATATAGATTATCAAAAGACCCATCGACATCCTCTACTCCACCACATGATCCTCCTCCTCCTCCTCCTCCTCCTTCTTCCCCTCCACATGTGTCTAAACATGCATCCACATCCAATCCTCCTCCGTGTCCTCCTACTTCTCCTCCTCATGTGTTTGAACCTTCATCTACATCGTATCCTCCTACTCCACCACCACTTGTGTCACCATCCACTGATCCTCATCCTTCTCCACATGTGTCATCATCAATCAATCCCCCTCTCCCTCCTCTTCCTCCACATGTGTCATAATATTTTGATGCTTTGGACACTATGTTCATATTGGGTATTGTTTCACATGTTCATTATCTTGACAGAGAGACATTTGATAGTCCACTTTTGTCAACATTTATTTCTAAAATAGCTGGTCTTGATAGAGTCTCTACCTATGGTAGTAGATATACTAATGCATCTGGCTCTGGTGGTGGACCTAGCTAGTAGTGGTACTTATTGACATGTATATTTCCCTTTTTATATTTGACATGATATGTATATATGAAATATTTATTGCATATTTTGTTTAGATGTATGTTTTACATGTATATTCATATGTATATCTCTCATGTATATTATTTTTTTCATATAATGTTGTGGTTGTTGTTGTTTTTTGATTTATTAAATGTATTATGGGTATGTTAATTATGAACATTGTTAATGATTTCTCAGTTTTTAAGTTAAATTTGAGATCTATCACTCACTTAAATTCATAGTGGTCATATAATGTTTAACTTTACTTTTATGAAATTGTTTATTTTGGATTGTGATTGCAAAAAGTTACAACCATTAATGCCATATAATGTTTAACTATTCTTCAAAGTGAATTGTTTGTTGTCCAACAGGTTACAATCTATTGATTAAACATGTTTAGAAGCACAAATACTTAAATATGACGAGTGAAATGATTGTGATTTGAATAATTATCTATTTTTCATATATTCTAATAAAAACGTTATACAATAATTATTCACTAATAATACTGATGATGATATAATAATAATGTAATTTTTTATCATTCAAATAATACAGCCTGAGTGGGCCTAATGGTTAAGAACATGTGTTTCCTCTTAAGAGGTCACAGGTTCAAATCCAGAGAGGGGTAGGGTATGCATACCTTCGTAGACTTTACCAGTCAAATCGTTGGGCGGAGGGGGGTCCCTTGTCCCACAAACAAGGGGGTCTCATACACCAATTTTGTGTGTTGGCTTGGTCGTGACCTTAAAAATAGATTATTATTATTATTATTATAATATAATATTTACTAAAATCATAATTATTATATTTTATTAATATTTATTTTTTCCGAAGATTTAATTAATTTATATAATCCAAGTATGATAATATATGATATTTATTCAATTAAATTTAAAATACTAAAAATAGAGAATAATAATACCTTTTGATTTATACACTTTCAATGAAATGGTTTCACAATTTTTTACTCTAATACTGACATTATGAATCTTCTATTAAAAAATAATATCACCCAACATTTTGTAAGTAGTATTTTAAGAAGTAGTAAAATTGACAAAGGTTTCTATACTCTTATATAAGTATGGATAGTTAAAATTTTCCTTAATTTTGACCAGGCTCTAGAAAAAAACTCTTTTAGAATTTCCATGACCTTCCTATATTGACACTTATTTCAAGGATAATATAAACAAACATGATTAATATAAGTTTAAATGATTATGAAACTAAAGGATGGAGTGGAAAACTTGAAGGCCATGATATTTGCACTAGTTAAGGTTGAGAATGGCATCAAAGTTGGTAATGCCAACACCACAAGTGTGATTCTAGAACTCATAGATGTTGCACACACTTATTTTGTTGGAATTGTCCTTACAAGTTCCATCAAAATAAGTATATATTTATTTGAATTTTGATTCTTTTAAACAATAAAATGTTCGAGGTTTTATTTTTTAATATCTTCACTTTTTTGTTAAATAATATATAATTTAAAATAAATATTAACTATTGTACTTCATTTTGTTGGAGTTGTCCTTACAAGTTCCATCAAGGTAAGTATATATTTATTTGAATTTTTATTTTTTCAAACAATAAAAATTTTGAGGTTTTATTTTTTAATATCTTCATTTTTTTGTTAAATAATATATAATTTAAAATAAATATTTACTATTGTACTTCATTTTGTTGCAATTGTCCTTACAAGTTCCATCAAAGTAAGTTTATATTTATTTGAATTTTTATTTTTTCAAACAATAAAATTTTAGAGGTTTTATTTTTTAATATCTTCATTTTTTTGTTAAATACTATGTAATTTAAAATAAATATTTACTATGCCAACTTTGTGATATTACAATTAATTCTTAGTAATTCAAAAGTTAACATAAACATATGTTCATAAAATACAACATAAACGTTCTATAATAAACAACAAATATGACAATAAAAATACATCAAAACAACATCTTGTGCTTGTACTATTTAATGTATTTTCAATATGGTGGTTGTAAATAGTTAACTTTTCGTGTCCAACATAATTATAAAATGAATAAAAAAAAGCGATTTTCCATTATAGATATCCATAATAAAATGACAGATCCATAATATATATGCCCAAACAAATCATTTACAAATCAATCTTTGTGAACATCACCCAGATTATCTTCATTGCTTGGCATTTTAACATTGTTCTCAAAAATATGTTTAGATATTGGATCATGTCTTAGTATGAAACACCAATCCCCATCAAGAACATATGGGTAAAAAAACACTTGGATGCAATGTGCTAGGAAAACATAAGGCTCTGTACTTTCAACACACATTTTTTTAGAGTTAATACATATTATCCCACTATCACAATCTTCCTTTATATTTATTCAGTCGAAGTTATCCCACCACTTGAAACAAAAAATAACACATTGAAATGATGATAAGTCCACTTGCATGATATATTGTACCTTTCCAATGTAACCTAACTTCTCATATAATAGGTTTTGATCGTGGTGGCTAGAATGACTAGATTGGTTTGACTTGACCTTGACTCCACAATATTGTGTGATCTATCTATCATCAACATACTTAGTGTGAAAATGATTTCCATATGCCGACATATATGGGAAAAAATGCACCTATAAAAATTCGAACAAAGGATGGTGTCATATGTCTAATAATTGAAGCATAAGTAAAAACATAATATGTGTTACAATTCAAATGTGCAATATTATAAATTTAGTGTGGTACTCAGAGAGGTTATTACATATTTGTTGCACCTAATTCCTATGTTTAGTGCATCCATATCTTCTCCACATCGATTACGACCAAAAACCACATATTTCTCCTGTATTTGGTTAGCCACTCAAATGTTGGGACATATTTTTGGCATATTTTATTTTAAATGATTAGGATAAGGAATGCCTCTACTATTCAACTATTTGAATACTTTTCTATCACTATCCAATTTCCTTATTTTCTCTTCATAGAATGAGACCCATGGTTGCATTTCCTCCATGTTCTAAAGAATAAATTTATTGATGGAATCAATTTCTAAATCCGTTGATGTATACAAAAATTCAAAACAAATAGTATGAGATCAAATATATATTGTCAACTTAAAGAATGAATTTATTGATGGAATCAATTTATAAATTCGATTATTTATACAATAATTCAAAATGAATAGCACAGGATGGAATATATATTATCAACTTTAGTGTAAACAATGTCTTTGTACTAAATTGACAAAATACAATTGACTTACTCTTTATCAAGAACCTTTTTCCTTTATTTTGGAGTAGCTCCGCTTCCCTTTTTTCCTCATATTGATGGTCATTCAAAATTACTACCCCTATTGTGTCGTCAATTTGCTTTATGTACTCATTGTCATAGTAGAATGAATCATATACTATGTACCCCTCTACCACATAGCCCTATGGTTTTTCCCTTTTTCGAACAAACCCCTTCAATGTTTTCATGTACCTCTCTAAGAAGAACATCCAACGACATGAGAGAATCCCAACTAATTCAACCTCATCAAGTAGATGTATTAGAATATGAACTTTCAATTCCATAAAATTTGTGGGTAGTTCCTTCTCAAACATACAAACAATCTCAGCTATCTTGCGATGCCACCATGAAATTATAGCCATATGAATCTCCCTTATTGTGATCCAACGTAAAAATGTAGATAATTTTGATATGGCATGTCATAGGTCCTACAGAAAGTCATGGTTCACAAAACCATGCATGAGAAAAGAATAATGACACTACAAAATATAGACACATGTTGTTAATTTCCATAACATTGTGAGTGCATCGTATATTTTTATCACCATCAATATAGAATAAGAATCATGTGTTCAATATGCATACCCTTAGAAGGTTCAGATGGTCATGTTATTTCAATCCCAACAAATCCCATTCTATAATGAAGAAATTTTGTAGAGTTGAACCATACAAAAATTCTTCCTTCACACCTAATATAACATCCTTCTCCATAGAAAGATAATATTTCTTCAAAATCCATGGGACAACACCTTCTTTAAAATAATGAGAGGGACTAGCCTCTCCTCTAGTTTCTTTTCTTGGCCGATGTCTCTTTTTAGTATTTGAAGCACTAAAATCTATCCTAACAACCAATGTGTCACTTTTATTTGATGATATGTGCCTCCATAAAGAATATGGAACATTTTTTGAATATATGCACGTGATCTAGTAAGTGGCCAATTTTAAGATGCTCCCAATATAGAAGATCATAAAACATAGATTTCCTTTTCATCCTAATGGGGATTTTCTCAACATAGGTGTCAAAACATTTATGATCATCAAACATAAGTTCCCCATTTGAATCAAACAATTCTTCCATTTTCATATCCTTATTTGTGTCATATTCCCTAATCCAATTTGTTAGTGTCATTATTTTATGTCTCTGAGTTCTCTTTGGCTTACCATTGAAAGAAGATGTAACTCTTATATAAAGGTTTTCTTCTAGGAGGAATACCCTTGAACAATCGTACATTGACTTTCATATGTGTTTGGACCACCTAGCCTTTATAGAAGGTCCAAAACATTTACATCCATGATAACCTTTTGTTATAAGAAATGTGATACTATTGTATAAAGAGCATGTTAGTATCAAAAATATATTTTCACCAAACGAAGTATGCCAAATAAAATTACAGATATAAAAAAATCAATCAACGTGATTACCAAAGAAAAATCCTAGCCCCGGATAATCATGTGTGTTGTACACACATATGCCATAAAACATAAAATACCTCTCCATTGGGATGGGTCTTTATACATCATATACCTGTATCCCTTCCGATAATTGCTTAAATTATTCGATTAGTGCTTGGAGGTAGACATCCATTCTCTTCTCTTGTCTTCTACCTGGGACTATAAGATCCAACATTAGATGTTAATTATTCATATAAAACCATGGGGGGATATCGTTATTTATCACTACCATTGGCCAAACATGATAGTTGGTATTTTGGAGGGAATATAGGTTAACCTCATCCATATATATGCTCAATCGAAGGCTTTTTCCTTCATCCTTGAATTTATCAGGCCATGTATCCTCTATATGCTTCATGGATATTGAATATACTGAGATTTACTTAACTCTTGGATCACTTCTATGTGAGACACGCTACCCCTGCAACATGGCTAATTAGTAGCAACAAAAGAACCTTTGAATCCTTGGAATTATAGGCATGTGCCTCAATATATTAGGAGGACCATGTGCCTTACCCTTTTTAATGGAACCCTTCATGCCCACATTCAAGACATATCTCTTTGCTTTCATATTCTTTTTTGTATGGAATACAGTCATTCAGACGTACATGATATGATATATACTCAAAACCCAACATTTTCAGCATTTTCTTTTCCTATATGTAGTTATCGGGGAAGAAAATATCACTCAGAGGTACCTTATCTTTAATTAACCTTCAATTAATAAGCAATAGAAACATACACTATCATTAATCATGAATAAAATGAACCCTTTTCTTCCTTCATTATGTGACAAGATTCCTTAACATGTTAAGGGAATTAATGGTTAGTTACCTTAAAAGTGTCGAGAAATATGTGTCTGACATACCATAATTTTTTTAAAAGTTGTACAATAAAATTATTGTCCCTAGATAGGTAGACCTTGATCCCTATACTTAACCAAAGAGAGGGGTGGTCGAAGTAGATTTTGGGCTTTTGAAGAAGATATCTATGACATCAACATCATCCCCTAGTTCATTTTTCTAGAATGCATCTAACAACATTCCTTCCATGTCTTGGCTATCCCACAAGAAATCATTCATACCAACCTCTATATCATTTCCTTCAACACCAACATGTGAAGAAATATTCTTCATGTCTGAGATATTTTGTTTTAGCAACAAACTCATGACTTGACATCATAGTGAGGTGTAATGGTAGATTGTGGACATGTCACTCGTCCTCATAATCCTGATTGTAAAAATATTAACATTACTTCATTAATATTAGTAACAAAATGAATTTAATATGTTCAAACACTATACCAAACACTTATTAGAAGCATGGACATTTTTTTCCCAATAATAAACATGCAACCAACAACTTTATAAAAAAAATGTCAAATTAAGAAATTTACATTTACATTAGTTCCGTTGAAAATACAAAAACACAATTACTCGTTAATCTTTTTCTTATGCCCTATGGGGTTGCCTACATAAAATAGATCCAATTCATGGTGTATTATTGTTGACCCAATCTAGTTGCTAGAAGATGGCATGTTACAATTGGTAGGGTAAAGAAGCTATCCATTTTCATCAAACATCTTCTTGCAGTATTTTTCTCTTGATAAGAGCTTGCATAATTTTGGGACTACTGAAATATATTGAGTGTCTAAACTCAATCCTGAATCTTGATCCTGCAAAATTCAATGAATAATTATTCAAATGGATCTACATGCATAACATAAATTCAATTAGATAAATGCATTATCAATAAAATATAGATGTACTACATTCAATGTTAAAGGACTTAAAGGACTTCCAACGATATGGAATGAGTTGGAATCTAAAGAATTGGCCATTTGATATTATAATTCCTTTTTTCTTGCATTTGAGCCAAAATTGTCATCTTGGGAAGCATAGAACAATACAAATTCAAAAATAATTTTGAATATCTATTATAACTTAATGGTGTGCTTCATCATATAAATATGCATCGGTGCATATTGGTAAACCAAACACACTAGTGCATTTAATTGAGAAAAGAACTAAGAACTGACATCCATTATTTCCTCTGCAAAGAAAAACCTATGCAAAATTTAAATGTGGATGTTTTCATTTGTAATTTTCAAATTAAACTATCATACAGTGCGTTATTACTTACACAACGCATTGGTGCATTTCTAACTATATAACACACCAAATGAAGTAAGTTATAAAAATAATGTGCACTTACTATCAATGTGTTCAAATTTATTATGAAAACAAACTGGTGTGTTATACAAACACACCACACCAGTGTGCCACTCACTATATAGCGCACCAAAAATTTAAGTTTCAAAAAAAAAATAGTGCGTGCATTTATCATCAATTTGTAGAAATACACAATGAAAAAATGAATAGGAATTTCATTTTTTTGGTTTTCTCATTGGAGATCACAGGTTCATATCTAGAGGGGGGTAGGGTATGTATGCCTCTATAGACTTTAGCAGTCAAATCGTTGCATGGAGGGAGTCCCTTTTCCAAAAAACAAGGGGGTCTTTGATCCGAAAATGATCTTTTAAGACTTGGTTGAGTTTTAAGCATGTGTTCAATTACCACTTAGGAATTAAGAAAAGAAGAAGAACTTAATGAAAGAATATTGCAACCATCATATATAATTTAGATTAGAAAGTAAATAGAAGGACCAACAAACCATAACAACAAGCTTGATAATGGAGTTTGTCAAGGTTGCCTACGTCTCTGAGACTTTGTCTTAGTGGGAGAGACTTTCTTATTAATATTCAATGCTTCAAAAGTACATCAGAAATGCATCAAAAAGATTAAAAAATGGTCTGGCTGTCTTCTGTTCGACCTCAAGAATCCAACACAAATGACAACATTGAAAAAGGTTGAGCGTAGCTCCCGAAAATGGCCTCCAAAGTTTTGTTCCTCAATGGCTTCCCTGCATAAAAATATCTTGAAGCTTCACAAAATCATCACCATTCTGCTAATATGAACTTCTTGGACTATCAAAAAACCTGGTTTATATAGGATTTTGAGTTGAGAATCAAATCCCAACTTTCCCCCAAGATTTGGCCTCCTTTTGGCCTCCCAATCCCCCAAAATTGGCCAAAATCCAATACAATCAACATGATTAACCATTAAAAATATTATTATAAAGTACAAAACACAAAATCCAACAAATATTGGGTGAGCCCCCTTTTTTCGGGCCCCTGGGCATATGGTCGAGCGTTAGGCGTTGGCCCCAAAACTCTGGTCATGCCCTTTTCTTTGGTCATATGGTCGTCATGTTTCCTATGGTTAGGCCCCCCCTTCGCCCTACTTCATGGTGCTAACCCCTGGTCCATAGCCCTCGGTAGGTCGGGCTAGCCGTTGCAGACTGAGGCTTATCCCCAAAACTGCACCATATCACAACAAACCAAAGATTGGTCAGAGGTTTGTTAAGTCTCAACGGGTAGTCTGATCGGTCTGCCTGGTGGCTGCGAAGTCTTTTCTATGTGTGGAGGTTGCGTGTTCGATTCCCACGGAGGTAACAAATTTTTGACCTAGCCAACCTTGGCCAAATCTAGGGTGTCATGTGGTGCCCTCTGATTAGGCCATGTGTCATCCTGTTATTGGAATGTATAGTCCAGTCACCCACACAATCAATGCACAATCAACACCACATCACCATCTTGTCATCCTGCCACATCACTATTGTACAACCATGTGTCATACCATGATCCTGCCACATCAACATTTGTACTGCCAAGTCACCTGCCCAATCAAATTCCACGTCATCATCTGTACTTCCATGTGTTAGACTATCATTGGTCCATGTCATTGTCTGTACAATGCCACATGTTGTGTTTGTACAGTCCCATGTGTCAATTTTTTATTGGTTCAGATCAGCCCCTAAAAATGTCAAAAATGAGTGACACATGTCACCTCCTCATGCTGCCACATGCCCCTGTTGATGTCATGCTGACATGCTACTGAAGTCAGTAGTACGACCTGCTGACATTTTTGCCTATTTGGGAAATCGATCAGAACGCGATAACTTTCATATATTGTGTCCATTTTCAAATATATATATATATATATGGCCAAAATCGATGTGACGAGCTCGACACAATGACGTTAGTTTTTCCAATTCTGAGAACTTTGATTTTTAGGCCTTCCTGGATCCATTTTGGATCATGCCTCCCCACTAAGACCTTTTGGTCATCCAAAAGGATATTAACTGGTCATCAAGTGCGAGATAGGCCACCCCAATTGTCCTTTGTCTTTAAACTCTATCCTGTGCACTTGTCACATCATAATCAATTGCAAAAAAACCATGACAACTAAAAGCATATTGTTATCCACTTGAACTCGTTCACATCTTACTGAAGCCACTACCATCCATGTTGAAAACATTAACAATGATAACATCATAAATATGACTACAAATGAACTAATATGTTTGATGTGCTTGCACACCATTAGCTTATCTTGAAGCAAAGTATGATTGAATTTCCATTCTACAACCATCTCATGTTCATGCTTAAGATCAACTTATTTAATTGACACAATTATAGGTGTGTTACTTGCATAAGATGCCTTCCTTAACTGTTCCATTGTTTGAAGAGATTGACTTGCTTTTAAGTGATGAGCATGTACAACATATTATTTGTCTTCTTTAGCTAAGTGATATTAATTATGTTCCATGTAGAAGATTGTTTTGCGATAATATAAATAAGGGCTACCTACGACCATTCTACATTAAATTTAGTGGAACCACATCACACGTTACCTCATCCACAAAATTTGATGAAATTGCAAACTTTAAAGTGCATTGCTTTGTTATGTGTAATTTATGATTGTTGCTTATGCATTTAAATGAGTAAGGTTTATGATGTAGCTTATTTTTCAATCCCAAATTTTTAACCACTTCCTTTGAAATCAAGCTATATTGAGATCCAATATCTATCAATGTATCTATCTTAGTATGTTTCATTATTACCCTTATATGAAACAATTTACTTCTAGAATCATATCCATCACCAATTTTACCTGTCAAACCAACTGCTATGATTTTAGTCTCATCACCTGAATTACATCCCAAGTCTGTTGGTTGTTTTGTTGTTGCAACTGTTTGCCCCCCTTTCCTTTCTTTGAACCACTTTTGTCTCTTCTCTGGATGCAATTGCCAGCAATGGTCATCATCATGCCCTTCTTTATTGCAATTCTTGCAAGAGAGATTCTCTTCCTTCCTTGTCATTGAATTTGATTTCTTTCCATTCCCCTTTATTTTGTCTTATTTCCTTGAACATGATTCCCCTGATACACCAACTCTTGTTTTCCCTGCTTCAATATACATTTCTTGAACATAAATCTCATCAAGATTAGTAGGTCCAAACATAAATACAATGTTACAAATATGTGTAGGTAAACCTCCTGTATAATTCATAAGAGTTTATTGTGTATGTAATGGAATATTTAACATTAATTCCATCTTATGAAATTCATCCGTGTATTCTTGCACCATTTTCCCTTTTCTTAGTTTAAGACTTTGTCATTCAATTAGAGCATTTTCCTTATAACCCGAAGGATAACAATTCTTTCTAAGTGAAAAAGCAAAATCCTGCCATGATGGAAATACATTACCAACTTGTTGCGTACCATGTCACACCTTTCTCTACCAACAGATGAGTGTTTTGCTTGCAAGACGAAGTGATGCAAATTTCATTTGGGTTGCCTCATCTTTGATTTGTTGCACATTGCAATAAACTTCCATCTATTTGACCCAATTATCAAGCCTCTCAATATTGACTTCACCATCATACATGGGAAATTCAAATTTCACATCAAGCTTAAGTAATGGAATATCATGTTTATGTTTATGGGAATGTTTTCTTGCGGTATAAGTTGCACTTGTACTTGAAGAAGAAGAAGATACTGGAGATGAAGGAGGTGAAGGAGCAGGTTTAGGAGGATCCTCTCCTTATTCACTTTTGTCTTGTTTTGAATATTCCCCTTGAAAATGCCTCTTCAATTCCAAGTAATCATCATATAATACCTTTACCATCTCAGACATGGTAAAAAATGTCTTTTGAAACTCTATCTCATTCTAAGACATTCCTTATTCAGATACCATCTTCTCACTTTGAGAAGTCCTCTTTCTTGATCCAATATATGGATCTCTTTCTACAATCTCACCTTCACCATGACTTATCTTTTCCCTGGTAATCATGCAAAGTCAAACAACCAACTGTCAAATTGCTCTCATACCACTTGATCCGAAAATGATATCCTAAAGACTTGGTTGAGTTTTAAGCATGTGTTCAAATACCACTTAGGAATTAAGAAAAGAAGAAGAACTTAATGAAATAATATTGCAACCACCATATAGAATTCATATCAGAAAGTAAACATAAGGAACACCAAATCATAACAACAAGATTGATAACGGAGTTCGACAAGGTTACCTACATCTTTGGGCCTTTGTCTCGGTGGGGAAGGATTTCTTATTAATATTCAATGCTTCAAAATTAAATCATAAATTCATCAAATGGATTACAAACTATTCTAGATATGTTTTTCTTGACCTAAATAATCCAACACAACTGATGAAATTGAAAAAGGTTGAGCATAGCTCCTGGAAATGGCCTCCAAAGTTTGCTTCCTCAATGGCTTCCCTCCATAAAAACGGCCTCAAGCTTCACAAAATCATCATCATTCTGCTAATATGAACTTCGTGGACTATCAAAACACTTGGTTTATATAGGATTTTGATTTCAGAATCAAATCCCAACTTTCCCCCAAGATTTGGCCTCCTTTTGGGCTCCAAATCCCCCAAAATTGGCCAAAATCCAATAAAATCAACATAATTAACCATTAAAAATCTTATTATAAAGTCCACAACCCAAAATACAAGAAATATTGGGCACAAACCCCTTTCTTTGGGCCCCTAGGCTTATGGGTGCTACCATATGGCCAAGCACTAGGGGCTGGCCCCAAAACTCCGGTCCCTCCCTTTGCTTCGGTCATATGGTGGCCATGTGTCTTGTGGTTAGGCCTCCCCATGCCCTACCTCCTAGTGATAACCCCTAGTCCATAGCCTCTAGTTGGTCAGGCTAGCCCCCACCGACCAGGTCTTATCCCCAAAACCATACCATATCACAAAAAAATAGAGGTCGGTCGGAGGTTTGTTAAGTCTCAACAGGTATTCCGGTTGGTCTGCCTGGTGGTTGCGAAGTCTTTGCTATGTGTGGAGGTCGGGTGTTCGATTCATGCGGAGGTAACAAATTTTTGACCTAGCCAACCTTGGCCAAATCTAGGGTGCTACATGGTCAGGGATGATTTTAAGGATGGAAAATTATTTTAAAATGTAGAAACCTTGGCGAATTTTAGTAATTCTTCATATGCCAACTATAAATGTTTGGTGATATTTTTGTAAAAATATTCAAATTTCTAAGGATTCTAGATAGTTTGTATAAAATTTTGGTGATTTTTAAGGTAAAATAATTTTATCCTATAGAATTTGGGCAAATCATTTTTAGAATAGTGAATATTTTTTGGGGAAAAACCATGGAAAATTAGCCCACGAGCAAAATTTAGCCCCTAAAATCATCCCCGTACATGGTGCCCTCTGATTGGGCCATGTCTAACCCTGTGATTGGACTATACAGTCTAGTCACCGACATAGTCAACACACAGTCAACACCACGTCACCATCCTATTATCTTGCCACGTCACTGTCGTACAACCACATGTCGTACCTTGAGCCTTCCATGTCAGCATATGTACTACCAAGTCACCTGCCACATCAACATCTGTACTGCCACATGTTGGACTATCATTGGGCCACGTTAGCATCCGTACAGTGCCACATGTTTCTTCCGTACAATGCCATGTGCCATTTTTTATTGGTCCACACCAGCCCCTAAAAATGCCAAAAATGAGTGACACGTGTCACCTCCTCATGCCTCCACATTTCCCTATTGACATCATCACAACTTCATGTTGACGTACTACTAACGTCAGTAGTACGACCTGTTGAGTTTGACTAGTTGACTTTTTTGTCTATTTGGGAAATCGATCAGAACGTGATAACTTTCACATACTGTGTCATTTTTCAAAAAATAATATATGGTCGGAATCGACGTGATGACCCTCACTCAATGGCGTTGGTTTCGTCCAATTTTGAAATTTTTTATTTTTAGGCCTTCCTGGATCCATTTTAGATCAGTCTCATACACCAATTTGGTGTTTGGCTTGGTCATGATCTTAAAATTGGATTATTATTATTATTATATAAAGGAAAACCATATTCATTATTTTATTTCTTTGTCAAAATTTATAAGGGAGATTTTTGCAACAAAGATTTATTAGCAAAGACTTCAGAGTGGTTGGATTTTTTTTTACAAGTCAAATCTGAGGGGCATTACTATAGATCATATAGAAATCTGTAAAAGAGAAATTTTAGGTATACGATTTCATTCTATTAATCATCTTAATCTTTCCCTTATTTGATTCAAACAATTTTCAGTGCATTACCCAACAAAAAAAAGTGTTCCATAGTTACCTTCAGTATTGGAAGCCCTAATTTCCTCACTTTTTCTTTTTTCTATATTTCACAAGGAAATTTTTT
>JZKD02S1890870.1:48494-68955 GCA_000966675.3 Picea glauca
GCCAAGAATAGCAATGGTACCTACCCAAGTGATATTAGTCCAATTATCAATCTAAAGTATTAAAAATGCATAATAATAACTTGAATTTCAAAGATACCTTAGGTGATCCCTTTGAATGGTAAAGGGATGTTGATTATATCAAAAGGAGGTCAAAAAGGGTGGTACTGGCATATAGTTGGAGGTCAATGGTATGTAGTATGGGCAAAGAACATGGTCAAAACCGGGGACCAACAGTACCTTTGGAATTTATTTTCCAGTGATCTCATCAAGCACTCTGTATTCTAGTTTTACTTTTTCCTATTTCTTTCCCCACAACTGATCTTTGTACATGACTGACACAACACCCTACCTTAGGTTGGGTCTGTTGACCTCCCGGTCTATAGATCTTCTAATTATTTGAACTGAAATAGCTCCTTAGTTCCCACTGGAACCTTCAATGAGTATAAAACCACAACTACTTCTAGAAGTTATGCCCGCATGACCAAGCACTAGGCACGAACCTCCACTCCACGTGACCATCAACGTAACCATAGGCTTAACCTGAAAAAGCATTTCAGATTTCACGGCTTCGGGATTTCTGTTGTGATTCCTCCTGACTCCTCCTATTTCTAAAACCTTGAAATGGCTAATGGTTCATTAACTCCTCCCTTATGCTACCGTCATATGACCTCTAGACAAGTCCCGAGCCCTAACCCCGAAGCACGTCGAGATTTCATGACTCATGAGTTCGCGATATAACGCTTTTCCCTTTCTTCGAAGTCTGAACCCATGAATTCCTCTCCTCAGATCGACAACCCTGAACCTCCCACGATATGATGGTCCAGATTGCTTCCTGTGTGAAATCAAAATTTCACGAATCAAGATTTCACAACTCGTGATCCTCGAGTCAAAACTTTCTCCACACTCCTGAACTCCCAAAATGCCAAAATTCCAATCACAAGATCAAGATCTCTCGTTGATTCAGATTTGTCGATTTCTATCCTTCCTAAACTTGAAAACATTAAAATATTCCCTGTGACTCCACTAGATCTAACATGCCACAGAAATATGCAATTCTCCCTCCAAGAATTTCCACCATTTGTTCAGACTCTTGATAACTCCTTACCAAATAACTTGGCGTCCTTCCTCCTAATATTTCTTCTTGCGAGGTGACTTCTACCCTCTTCTTTCCTTCAACAACTTGAAGTCTCTATCCTTCCTGAGCTTGACTCTTACTAAAAACTTAAGGATTCTAAGGAATCCTGCATGCACTCCTTGTGGCCTTCACGATAATCCCTGATTATCTGAAATCTTCCAACTTTGTGCACTCCTTGTGACAATAGTTATTCAACCACTCACCAGGTTGGGAAAAGTCTAAGACTCGAACACCTTGCACAACTCTATGTTATTCTTGCACTTCCACGAGTATAAGATCAATGATATATCTCATATTTTTTTCTAAGATAAAACTTAGAAACTGTCAACGCAATCCTTGCAGACCTTCACTGCACTCCTTGCAGGAATTCTCAGGAAGAGAAATAATTGAAACTCATACACTCCCTCTCCCAGACTTCATACATTCAACATGAAATCATACACATACACAACATTGAAACAAATTCATAATAGAGACTGAAATTAAACTGTAAACATACCATTCAATAGATGTAAACAAGATTCATAAAAACCCCATGAAATTGGATCAAAGCATTCTTATATTAATCCAAGTTCATATGTACATGGGTTCTATAGCAACAACTATCTGCTCATACAAATTATACAATCTCTGTTATTCTCTTCTCTCTCTCTTGCTCTACAACTCTACAACTTAATTACAATTTAGAAAATATGATAATACTCATACAATACAACTACGAGGGAGCCCTCTTAAGTTTTTCATCCTACAACTCTAAACTATCTTATCGAATTAAAATATCTACAACTACTTTACATTGATTACATTAACTTTCTACAACCGACAGATGCGAGAAATGCTCAAGATATGCTTTATAATCCCTAAATCATTTAAGAGAACTTATGCCTCTCCAGATATTACATTAATGTTTCATCTTTCAAATTTCAAATATCTTCAAAATGTGTGCTGGTGTATATCCAACTGTCCTTCGCTCGCGCTTGCCTTGCTAGCGATGCTCCTGCATCATACTCCTCTGGATGAAAAATTCATGGACTCCTGTCCATGATCTCCTACATTGTATTTCCATGTTTCTAGATATCTACTTCACTTTCCCAACTGGAATCTTCAATTGGGTGTCCTTTCCACTTTACTAAATATTCAAAATATGTTCTAGGCCTGGTCTTCTTACTAACTCTCTAATCAATGATCCGTTCCATCTTTGGCTTTTCAGCTACATGCATCTATTTGATCCATTGGATTTTCTCTTGGTTCTCTTCTCCTTCAACTTCATCTGATCTATAAGGATACATATCTGCTATTTTGAATATGGACGATATTCCCACACCATCTAGCAATTCTATATCATAAGCATTTGCCTCAAATTTCCATAAAATCTTACACGACCCTATATTTTTCATCTTTAGCTTATCGTACGTTCTCCTTGGGAATATTTATTTTCTGAGGTGCGCTAAAACTAAATCTCCCACTTCAAACTGAATCTCTCTCCTGTAATGATCTTCTCTACGTCTGTATTCCTGGTTGGAATTTTGCAATTTCTCTTTAATCTTACTCTGGATCTCTTGCATCTCTGCTGCAAAATATTCTGCTCCAACACTTCTGAACCCAATCTACTCTAAGTCTCTCAACTTATATACTCCTCTCGGTTTCATTCCATATATTATATGGAATGGGATTTGTCCTATGCTTCTATTTGGTGAGTCATTATATGAAAATTCCTCTTGCGGCAGAATTTGATCCCACTGAATATGATGTTCAACTACTAAACTCCTCAATAAGTCTCCCAAACTTTGATTTACTACCTGAATCTGTCCATCCATCTTAGGGTGATATGCTGAGCTAAAAGATAGAGTTGTTCCCAGCTTCTTCCATAGTGTCCTCCATAAATGACCAACAAATTTGGTATCTCTGTCTGAAACAGTAGTCTTGGGTAAACCATGAAGTTGAACAACTTCCTTGAAAAAGAGATTTTCAATGTGTGTTGCATCACTAGTTTTTTGACATGGAATGAAATGTGCCATTTTTTAGAATCTGTCGACTACCACAAATATGGAATCACAACCTCTCTAGTTCCTTGGTATCCCTAACACAAAATCCATGCTTACTACATCCCATGGCCTCTCTAGTATTGGAAATGGATGATACAACCCTATATTCTATATTTTCACCTTTGCGTGCTAGCAAATTCTACATCTGTTGACAAATTTTCTAACATCCATCCTCATTCCTGGCCACTAATACAAATTGCTCAGTTGTGCAAATGTTTTATCATGGCTGAAATGTCTAGCCAATCCTCCACTATGTTTTTTCTTCAAAAGGTTTTTCCTCATAGAACTCTTCGGGATACACAACTGATTTTCTTTAAACAACAATCCATCCTAAATCAATTATTCAGTCCATTGGCTTCTGTCTCTCAGAAAAGGATTCTCACATTCTTCATAAGTTTCCGTGAAATATGAATCATCTCTATACATGTCCTTAAGGCTATCAAAGCCTAATGTCTTCACGTGAAACTACTACAGAATCAAACATTTCCTACTCAATGCATCAACAACCTTGTTAGAATTTCCATAAATGTGATTTATAACAAAAGTAAAGTTTTTCATAAATTCAACCCATTTTGCATGTTTCTGGTTTAGTTTCTCCTATCTAGTTATAAACTATAGGGCCTGGTTGTCGCTATATAAAATGAACTCTTTTGGAACCAGGTAGTGCCTCCATTTCTTCAGTGCTTGTATGACTGCATAAAAATCTTTATCATACGTGGAATAATTTCTTTTGGCATCATTCATCTTCTCACTGAAGTATGCAATTGTTCTATTGTCTTGACTTAATACTGCTCCAATCGCAAATCCACTTGCATCACATCTCACTTGAAATCTTTTTCTGAAATCTGGAAGAACCAGAACTAGTTGTTTAGTTATCTTCTCTTTCAACAATTTAAAACTTTTCTCTACTTCTTCTGTCCAATGAAAAGATTTATGTCTTTTCCTAACTGTGTCCATCATTGATGCACAAATCCCACTAAAATTTCTGATGAACTTCTTGTAAAACCTGGCTAGTCCATGGAAGCTTATGACTTCAAAGATGTTCCTTGGTGATGGCCATTATTTGATTGCTTTTACCTTCTATGGATCCATATTTAACTCATTCGAAGAGATCACAAAACCCAAATAAATGAGTTCTCTCTTCACGAAAGATGACTTCTTCATATTTATCAACAATTTCTCTTAATGCAATCTCCTCATCACTAGAGTTAAGTGTCTTAAATGTTCTTCCTCAGTCTTACTGAAGATCAATATATCATCAAGATACACAATTACAAACTTCCCAATGAAATATTTCAAGACTTCGTTCATCAATATCATAAAAGTACTTGGTGCATTCATCAAACCAAATGACATGACAAGCCATTCATACCATCCTTCATTCGTCTTGAATGTTGTCTTCCATTCATCACCTTCCCTCATTCTAATCTGATGATATCCACTTTTCAAATCAATTTTTGAAAAAAACTTTGCTCCACTCAAGAAATCCATCAAGTATAGCCCTTGATGGTGATTTTGTTTATAGCCCTTGAGTTTTTACACATTTTCCATACACCATCCTTATTTGGACTTAACACTGTTGGTACAACGTATGGACTCAAGCTTTCTCTAATCAACCCTTTGCCCATCAAATCTTGGACTTGCTTCTTTACCTCTTCATTCTCTTGCAACATCAATATGTACACTGCTTTTTTTGGTAAAATCGCTTCAGGTATAAGGTCAATGTGATGACTTATACTCCTGATGGGTGACAACAAACAAGGTAAATCATCCACCCCTATATCAGCAAAAGTTTCCAGTAGTTCCTGAATTTCCTCAGGTAGATCATCCATTGAGGTACTGTTCAAGACGACTCTAGGTTTTCTTCCCACAACAAACTGCATGTCTTCATCTTTCTTGACTTCATCCAAAAGTTCCTTCCCACTCATGAGAAGTATAGTATTGTTTGCTTCTGCTTTCACCTTCTTGTCTTCAATTGGTAGCAACATATGCATCCTACCATTCTTCTCCAAGGTATAAGTGTTCTTTCTTCCATCATGAACAACATTTTTGTCATATTTCCAAGGTCTTCCCAACAAAATATGATAGAAATCCATGGGAATTACATCACATAAGATCTCATCTCTATAACCCCTATCTTAAATTCAACAAAATACTATTTAGTGACTATTACCTGATGTCCTTTTTGCAGCCACGAGACTTTATATGGGCTTGGATGTGCAACTGTATCCAATTCCAACTTCTCCACCATCTCCGTGGATACTAAATTATTTGTGCTTCCACTGTCCACTATCACCTTGCATACCTTATCTTTGGTCTTGCAATCAGTTCTAAACAAATTGTTCATTTAGATTGGATTCTCCATATCTTTCTCTGGCTTCAAGAGAATTTTCCTCATGATTAAGGATCTTCCACCTTTTGCATCTTCTACCTCAACATTTTTCCTTTTCACTTATGAAATGTGAGCTTCACCTCCTCCAGCTCTTTTTCTATCAAAACATTCCCAAGATTTGTGTCTGATCTTTCCATAGACCAAACACTTTACTTTGCCTCCTCTGCCTCTTCCTCTTCCTCTTGCCCGAGGAAAAGTGTTCCTATCGACATATTGTCTTCCTTGTGAAATTCATCCTCTCTCTAGGTGATTATGAGGCTTCTTCTCTTCATCCTTGGGATTATGTACTCTATCTTGGGCAATTTATTTTCCTCTGCTCTGACTTCTACATCTGCCCCTTTGACCTTTCTTTCGAGCCAATTTCTCTTCTTCCTTCAGAGAAATCTGATTAGCATCTTTCACATTTCTGATTGTCACCATGCTCATTTCATCATGAATCTTGTATCTTAGGCCATTCATATATCTGGTGACCTTTTCATCATCACTCTCATGACGACCTTCTCTGATGTTAATTCTGTAAAAATCCTCAGTGTATTCCTTCACTAACATCCCTTTCTGTCTCAAATTATGCATTCTTCAAAACAAATTTATTTTCTAATTCCTTGGTATGAATTTGGATTTCATCTTTGCTTACATCCTATCCCATCTTTTGATTTGTTGTTTTCCCTTGCAAGGCCTGTTAGCCTATAGTTCATCCCACCACAGTGCTACATGTCATTTTAGTCTAGTGACAACATGTTTTGCATTCTTGTCTTCTTCTATATTTTCATAATCAAAGTATTTATCCAGAGCTCTAAACGAATCTAGAAGTTCCTCAACATCCAATTTGCCTTCATACATCGGGATGTCCATATTTTTTCTTGCACCTATTCTTGCAACAACATTAAATAGATGTTCCTCTACAACATCTTTGGCTACAACTTCTTCTTCGGGTCCTCCTTCATTTTCCCTTTCAGCCTCACTGATATCTCCATCATCAGGTGTTTGTCTCTATGTTGCTTCCATAGTATATAACCAAGAACAAAGTTCTCTCATTTCCCTTTCCACGACTGGATTGGGCATTGGTCTTTCTTGACATCTTCTCAGTGGCATTGTTTCAATTTGTCCACACAAATTCAAATCATAACTTGCCTTATGTCTTCTCTTTCTTACAGAAAAAAATGATTGTAATATCTGATACCATGTGATGCATCACCCTACCTCAGTTTGGGTCTATTGACCTCCCGGTATATGGATATTCTAATTCTCTAAACCGAAATAGATCCTTAGTTCCCACTGGAACCTTCAATGCATATAAAACCACAGTTCCTTCTAGAAGTTACGCCTACGTGACCAAGCGGTAGGTGCGAACCTCCACTCCATGTGAGCATCAATGCAACCATAGGCTTAACTCGAAAAGGCATTTCAGATTTCATGACTTCATGATTTCTATTGTGAGTCCTCCCAAATCCTCTAATTTTTGAAACCCCAAAATGGATAACGATTCATTAACTCCTCCCTTATGCTACTGCCATATGACCTCCAACCAAGTCCTGGAGCCTCACCTCTGAGCACGTCATGATTTTGTGACTCGTGAGTTCGCGATATAATGCTTTTCCATTTCTGCGAAGTCTGAACCTGTGAGTTCCTCTCCTTAGATCAAAGATCCTGAACCTCCCACGATATGATGGTCCAAATTGCTTCTTTTGTGAAATCATAATTTCACGAATCGGGATTTCGCAACTTGTGATCCCCGAGTCACAATGTTTTCCACACTCCCAAACTCTCGAAATGCCAAAATTCCAATCACAAGATCAACGACTATTGTTGATTCATATATGATGACTTCTATCCTTCCTGAGCTTGCAAATGTTAAAATATTCCCTATGACTCCACTGGATCTAACGGTCCACAGAATTGTTCAATTCTCCCTCCGAGAATTTCCACCGTGTGTTCAGACTCTTGATAACTCCTTACAAAATAACTTGGCGTCCTTCCTCGTGAGATTTCTTCCTACAAGGCGACTTTGACCCTCATCTTTCCTTCAACAACTTGAAGTCTCTATCCTTACTGATCTTGAATCTTACTACAAACTCAAGGATTCTAAGGAATCTTGCACACACTCATTGTGACCTTCATGATAATCCCTAATTATTTTAAATCTTCCAACTTTGTGCACTCCTTGTGACATCAGTTCTTTAATCACTCACATGTTTGGGAAAATTCTAAGACTTGAACTTTCCTACACACACCTTGCATGAATATATGCTATTCTTTCACTTCCATGGGTATAAGATCAACAATATCTCTCCTGAGTTTTTATGAGATAAAACTCAAAAACTATAAACACACTTATTGCGGACCTTCATTGCACTCCTTGCAGGAATTATGATGAAGAGAAACAATTGAAACTCATATGATCCCTCTCACAGACTTCATGCATTCAACATGAAATCATACACATACACAATATTGAAACAAATGCATAACAAAGAATGAAATTAAACTGTAAACATACCATTCAATAGATGTAAATAGGATTCATAAAAACCCCATGAAATTGGATCAAAGCATTCTTATATTAATCCAATTGCATCTGTACATGGGTTCTATAGCAACAACTATCTGCTCATACAAATTTTACAATCTATGTTCTTCTCTGCTCTCTCTCTTTCTTTAAATATCTACAACTTAATCACAATTTAGATAATATGATAATATTGATACAATACAACTATGAGGGATCCCTCTTAAGTTTTCCCTCCTACAGCTCCAAACTATCTTATCGAATTAAAATATCTACAACTACTTTACATTGATTACATTAATTGTCTACAATCAACAGATGCGAGCAATGCTCAAGATCTGCATTACAATCCCTAAATCATTTAAGAGCACTTATGTCTCTCCAGATATTACATTAATGTTTCATCTTTCAAATTTCAAAATATCTTCAAAATGCATGATGGTCTATATCCAACTGTCCTCCGCTCGCACTTGCTTTGCTGGCGATGCTCCTGGATCATACTCCTCTAGCTGAAAAATTCATGGACTCCTATCCATGAGCTCCTACACCACCTATCCATGTTTCTGGATATCTTCTTCACTTTACCAACTGGCATCTTCAACGAGGTGTCCTTTCCACTTTACTAAATATTCAAAATATGTTCTCCGCGTGGTCTTCTTACTGGCTCTCTGATCAATTGTCCGTTCCATTTGCGGATTTTCGGCTACATGCATCTGTTTGATCCATTGTATTTCCTCTTGGTTCTCTGCTCCTTCAGCTTCATCTTCTCTGTAAGGATACATATTGTATATGTTGAATATGGGTGATATTCCCCCACTATATGGCAATTCTATCTCATAAGCATTTTCCTCAGATTTCCATAAAATTTTACATGGCCCTATCTTTTTCATCTTTATCTTATTGTACATTCCCCTTGGGAATATTTCTTTTCTAAGGTGTGCTAAAACTAAATGTCCCACTTCAAACTGAATCTCTCTCCTGTGATGATATTCTATGYGCTTGTATTCCTGGTTGGAATTCTGCAATCACTATTTAATCTTACCATGGAGTTCTTGCATCTATGCTACAAAATCTTYTGCTCTAGCACTTTTGAACTCATTCTTCTCTAAKTCTCTCAACTCAGATACTCCTCTCGACTGCATTCCATACACTATATAGAATGGGCTTTGTCCCATGATTCTATTTGGTGAGTCATTATACRCAAATTCMTCTTGCGACATAATCTTATCCCATTGACTATGATGTTCATCTACTAAATTCCTCAATAAGTCTCCCAAACTTCTATTTACTACCTCAGTCTATCCATCCATCTAAGGGTGATATGYTGAGCTGAAAGATAGATTTGTTCCTAGATTATTCCATATTTTCCTTCAGAAATGACCAACAAATTTGGTATCTCTGTCTGAAACAATACTCTTGGGTAAACCATGAAGTCRAACTACTTCCTTAAAAAACAGATTTGCAATGTGTGTTGCATCACTAGTTTTCTGACATGGAATGAAATGTGCCATTTTTTAGAATATGTCTGCTACCACGAATATGGAATCAAAACCTCTCTGTTTCCTCGATAGTCCTAACACAAAATCCATGCTTATTGTGTCCCATGACCTCTCTGGTATTGGCAATGGATGATACAACCCTATATTATGTCTTTTCCCCTTTGCGTGCTAGAAAATTCTGCATTTGTCGACAAATTTTCTGACACCCATCCTCATTCCTGACCAATAATACAAACTTTTCAGTTGCACAAATTTTTTATCGTGGCCAAAATGTTTAGCCAATCCCCCACTATGTTTTTCCTTCAAAAGGTTTTCCCTCATAGAAATCTTTAAGATACACAACCAATTTCCTTTAAACAACAATCCATCCTAAATCAAGTATTCAATCCATTGGCTTTTGTCTCTCAGAACACGATTCTCACATGCTTCATAAGCATCCTTGAAATTTGAATCATCTCTATACATGTCCTTAAGTCTATCAAAACCTAAGGTCTTCACATGAAAATCCTGCAAAATCAAACATTTCCTGCTCAACGCATCAACAACCTTGTTAGCATTTCCACAAATGTGCTTTATAACAAAAGTAAAGTTTTGCATAAATTCAACCCATTTTTCATGTTTCTAGTTCAATTTCTCCTGTCTAGTTATAAACTGTAGGGCCTGGTTGTCGCTATATAAAATTAGCTCTTTTGGAACCAGGTAGTGCCTCCATTTATTCAATGCTTCTATGACTGCATAAAACTTTTTATCATACATGGAATAATTTATTTTGGCATCATTCATCTTCTCACTAAAGTATGCAATTGGTTTATTGTCTTGACTTAAGACTGCTCCAATTAAAAATCCAATTGCGTCACATCTCACTTGATTTTTTTTTTTCTAAAATCTAGCAAAACTAGTACTGGTTGTTCAGTTATCTTCTCTTTCAACAATTTAAAACTTTTCTTCACTTCCTCTGTCCAATGAAAATATTTATGTCTTTTCCTGACTGTGTCCATCATTGATGCACAAATTCCACTAAAATTTATGATCAACTTCCTGTAAAGACTGGCTAGTCCATGGAAGGTTTTGACTTCAAAGATGTTCCTTGGCAATGGTCATTCTTTGATTTATTTTACCTTCTCTAGATCCATATTTAACTCATTTGAATATATCACAAAACCCAAATAAATGAGTTATGTCTTCACGAAAGATGACTTCTTCAGATTTATCAGCAATTTCTCTTGTTGCAACTTCTCATCACTAGATTTAAGTGTCTTAAATGTTCTTCCTCAGTCTTAATGAAGATCAGTATATCATCAAGATACACAATTACAAACTTCCCAATGAAATATTTCAAGACTTCATTCATCAATCTCATAAAAGTACTTGGCACATTCATAAAAAAAATCGGCATGACAAGCCATTCATACAGTCCTTCTTTTGTCTTGAATGTTTTCTTCCATCCATCACCTTCCCTCATTCTAATCTGATGATATCTTCTTTTCAAATAAATTTTTGAAAAAAACTTTGCTCCACTCAAGCAATCCATCAATTCATCCATCCTGGGTAAAGGAAATCTATGTCTGATAGTTATTTTGTTTATATCCCTCGATTCTGTACACATTCTCCATCCACCATCCTTCTTTAGACTTAACACTGTTGGTACAATGCATGGAATCAAGCTTTCTCTAATCAACCCTTTGTCCATCAAATCTTGGACTTGCTTCTTGACCTCTTCATTCTCTTCCATCGTCAATTTGTACGCTTCTTTGTTTGGTAAAATCACTCCTGGTATAAGGTCAATGTGATGGCTTATACTCGTGATGGGTGGCAAGGAACAAGGTAAATCACCAACCCCTATATCAACGAAATTTTCCATCAGTTCCTGAATTTCCTCAGGTATATCATCCATTGAGGTACTGGTCAAGATGACTCTAGGATTTCTTACCATATAAAAATGCATGTCTTCATCTTTCTTGAATTCATAAAAAAATTTCCCACTCATGAGAAGTATAGTATCGCTTGCTTATTCTTTCACCTTCTTGTTTTCAATTGGAAGCAACATATGCATCCTACCATTCTTCTCCATGGTATAAGTGTTCTTTATTCCATCATGGACAACATTTCTATCATATTTCCAAGGTCTTCCCAACAAAAGATGATAGACATCCATGGGAATTACATCACATAAGATCTCATCTCTATAACCCATATCTTAAATTCAACTAAACATTGTTTAGTGACTGTTACCTGATGTCCTTTTTGCAACCACAAGACTTTATATGGGCTTTGATGTACAACTGTCTCCAATTCCAGCTTCTCCACCATATCTATGGATACTAAATTATCTATGCTTCCACTATCCACTACCACCTCGCATACCCTATCTTTGGTCTTGCAAGTAGTTCTAAACAAATTGTTCCTCTGGACTAGATTCTCCATCTCTTTCTCTGGCTTCAAGAGAATTTTCCTCATCATTAAGGATCTTCTGCCTTCTACGTCTTCTACCTCAACATTTCTCCTTTTCGCTTATGAAATGTGATCTTCGCCTCCTCCATCTCTTTTTCTATCAGGACATTCCCAATATTTGTGTCTGATCTTTCCACAGACAAAACACTTTACTTCACCTCCTCTTCCTCTTCCTCTTCCTCTTGCCCGAGGAAAAGTGTTCCTATCGGCATATTGTGTTCCTTGTGAACTTCCTCCCCTATCTGGTTGATTACGAGGCTTCTTCTCTTCATCCTTTGGATTTTGTACTATGTCTTGGAAAATTGCTTTTCCTCTTCTTTGACTTCTACCTCTGCCCATTTGACCTTGCTTTTGGGCCAATTTATCTTCTGCCTTCAGAGAAATCTGATAAGCATCTTCGACATTTCTGATTGTCAACATTCTCATTTCATCCTAGATCTCATATATTAGGCCATTCATATATCTAGATACCTTTTCATCATCACTCTCGTGATGACTTGTTCTAATGTTAAGTATGTAAAACTCCTCAGTGTATTCCTTCACTATCATCCCTTTCTGTCTCAAATTATGCATTCTCTGAAACAAATTTATCTTGTAATCCCTGGGTATGAATTTGGATTTCATATTTTCTACTATCTTGTCCTAGATTTTGATTGGTTGTTTTCCATTGCAACGCCTATCAGCTTGCAGTTCATCCCACCACAATGTTTCATGTCTTGTAACAACCCTAGTTAAATAGTTGCTTAAGGTTTGTCAAGTATAGTTAATTAAATGATTAAATGTCCTAATTAAATAATAGGTGTTTTTGGACCGACACTCTTGGACCTTAAATTGTAGCCTTTCTGATCATCTGTCAAGTAGACATCTCCTTCTACACTTGCTTCCTAAATTTGTTGATCCATCAAGGCCTCTTCATAGTCTACCTGTGTTAAAAATGAAGTATCATTCTCATCACCAAAATAGTTTATCTCATCGACATCCTCGATTTCATCGTGAGGTGGCTATTGCTCTTCATCTAACACTTCATTTTGGAATGGTGGCCTGACCCTCTGATGATCAACTGGATTTCTATCTCTTTGAAGGATCTGAACTTGTGGATTATTCCTTCTGTAAGGAAAAGCATTTGGATTTCTGGGAGCGAAAGTATTTGGCTCTTTCGCTCTTGTTGGTTGCTGATTTTGGGCCTTTATCTTTGACATTTCGGACATCAGACTGTCTAACATCTTTGCCATATTCTCCATTTGGCTGCTAGAATATGAGGAGGGATCAGCAACATACTTCTTCTTCTCAGCCCTTCCTTTAAGCTTATGTGATGCTGTAATGTTAGACTCAACCTCGAGAGCAACATCTTGCATTAAAGCAAGTGTGGTTGATCGTCTTTCCCTAAGGATCAGACAAAAATCTGCATCAAAGGTAGTAGAGAATGTGATATTTGCCGATGCATCGCTTGGTTTAATCTCTGTAGGGATCTTACCAAACATTTTATTGAATCTCTTGATAAAGTCCGAGACCGATTCTCCATATCCTCTCTTCAAATTTCCAAATTCTGAAATGTGGTATAACAGATCTCTCCTTTCTCCCCAATGCTTCAAGAATACTTCATCCAATTGTTCAATGCCAGTGATTGAATTTGCTGGTAGCTCTTTGAACCACTTCCGGGATTGGCCATCCAAACTCTGAACGAAAACTCTAGTCCACACATCTTCTTCTGAGATATTTATGTTTTCTGCATAAGCATAGAATGCTTCAATGTGTTCTTCAGCAGTATACTCCCCTGCTCCTATAAATTTTGGCATATATTTCTGGTAGTCGCCTGTTGGCATGGCAGACAGGGGATTTGGCAAGACAAGTGGGGCATATCTGTTTGCCAAGATTTTTTCCATCCTGGTCAAAGGGGCAACCATGACAGTCTTGGTAATTGATACAAACGAGGAACTTGCAGGAGATAATGGAGGAGATGAGTGACTCAGAGGAGATGATGAAGGAGATGAGTTACCTGAGTTAGAAAAGAACGACTGTCTCACTTCGTCTTGAGCAGGAGGTTCGGAGACCAGTGAAAAATAAGAGGTTTTATAAAACTAACCAAGCAATTTAGCTAGATTTTCTTTACCGTTAGAGGACAGATCATGGAGAATTTCTTCAAGGATAGGCAGATTAGTGTAAGAGTGTAAAACACCTTTTGAAGGTTTGCTAGGTGATGAATCAAAAGAAGATGAAGAGGAATTTTATTTCTATTGGGAAGACTCATTATTCAGTTCTTTTGGACGGGATGAAATGTCAATCTCAAGGACAAAATCAATAATATTAAAAGAAAATGAAGGTTCTTCTATCTTAGAATCTTGAGATGAATTTTTTATTTTCTGGGAATCTTGAATTTCAACAGGGGATTCAATCAAAGTCTTATTAGATATGTAAGGATGGAAATCAGTTGGAATACCTAAATCAATTGCGCTTGTATATCTAGAAGCATGTCTTTGCAAAGCTTTGTCCTTGCTGATGATCTTCTCTGGATCAGGAACTGATGTTGTCAATGGGCCTTCTGGGTTTGCCCTGGTGTGAGCCCTTTTGGGAGCCACTTCATTTCAATGGAGTCGCCAGATAGAAAATGTACAACCTGATAGTGTCTACTTNTAGTATTGTTTGCTTCTGCTTTCACCTTCTTGTCTTCAATTGGTAGCAACATATGCATCCTACCATTCTTCTCCAAGGTATAAGTGTTCTTTCTTCCATCATGAACAACATTTTTGTCATATTTCCAAGGTCTTCCCAACAAAATATGATAGAAATCCATGGGAATTACATCACATAAGATCTCATCTCTATAACCCCTATCTTAAATTCAACAAAATACTATTTAGTGACTATTACCTGATGTCCTTTTTGCAGCCACGAGACTTTATATGGGCTTGGATGTGCAACTGTATCCAATTCCAACTTCTCCACCATCTCCGTGGATACTAAATTATTTGTGCTTCCACTGTCCACTATCACCTTGCATACCTTATCTTTGGTCTTGCAATCAGTTCTAAACAAATTGTTCATTTAGATTGGATTCTCCATATCTTTCTCTGGCTTCAAGAGAATTTTCCTCATGATTAAGGATCTTCCACCTTTTGCATCTTCTACCTCAACATTTTTCCTTTTCACTTATGAAATGTGAGCTTCACCTCCTCCAGCTCTTTTTCTATCAAAACATTCCCAAGATTTGTGTCTGATCTTTCCATAGACCAAACACTTTACTTTGCCTCCTCTGCCTCTTCCTCTTCCTCTTGCCCGAGGAAAAGTGTTCCTATCGACATATTGTCTTCCTTGTGAAATTCATCCTCTCTCTAGGTGATTATGAGGCTTCTTCTCTTCATCCTTGGGATTATGTACTCTATCTTGGGCAATTTATTTTCCTCTGCTCTGACTTCTACATCTGCCCCTTTGACCTTTCTTTCGAGCCAATTTCTCTTCTTCCTTCAGAGAAATCTGATTAGCATCTTTCACATTTCTGATTGTCACCATGCTCATTTCATCATGAATCTTGTATCTTAGGCCATTCATATATCTGGTGACCTTTTCATCATCACTCTCATGACGACCTTCTCTGATGTTAATTCTGTAAAAATCCTCAGTGTATTCCTTCACTAACATCCCTTTCTGTCTCAAATTATGCATTCTTCAAAACAAATTTATTTTCTAATTCCTTGGTATGAATTTGGATTTCATCTTTGCTTACATCCTATCCCATCTTTTGATTTGTTGTTTTCCCTTGCAAGGCCTGTTAGCCTATAGTTCATCCCACCACAGTGCTACATGTCATTTTAGTCTAGTGACAACATGTTTTGCATTCTTGTCTTCTTCTATATTTTCATAATCAAAGTATTTATCCAGAGCTCTAAACGAATCTAGAAGTTCCTCAACATCCAATTTGCCTTCATACATCGGGATGTCCATATTTTTTCTTGCACCTATTCTTGCAACAACATTAAATAGATGTTCCTCTACAACATCTTTGGCTACAACTTCTTCTTCGGGTCCTCCTTCATTTTCCCTTTCAGCCTCACTGATATCTCCATCATCAGGTGTTTGTCTCTATGTTGCTTCCATAGTATATAACCAAGAACAAAGTTCTCTCATTTCCCTTTCCACGACTGGATTGGGCATTGGTCTTTCTTGACATCTTCTCAGCGGCATTGTTTCAATTTGTCCACACAAATTCAAATCATAACTTGCCTTATGTCTTCTCTTTCTTACAGAAAACAATGATTGTAAGATCTGATACCATGTGATGCATCACCCTACCTCAATTTGGGTCTATTGACCTCCCGGTATATGGATATTCTAATTCTCTAAACCGAAATAGATCCTTAGTTCCCACTGGAACCTTCAATACATATAAAACCACAGTTCCTTCTAGAAATTACGCCTACGTGACCAAGCGGTAGGTGCGAACCTCCACTCCATGTGACCATCGATGCAACCATAGGCTTAACTCGAAAAGGCATTTCAGATTTCATGACTTCATGATTTCTATTGTGAGTCCTCCCGAATCCTCTAATTTTTGAAACCCCAAAATGGATAACGATTCATTAACTCCTCCCTTATGCTACTGCCATATGACCTCCAACCAAGTCCTGGAGCCTCACCTCTAAGCACGTCATGATTTTGTGACTCGTGAGTTCGCGATATAATTCTTTTCCATTTCTGCGAAGTCTGAACCTGTGAGTTCCTCTCCTTAGATCAAAGATCCTGAACCTCCCACGATATGATGGTCCAAATTGATTCTTTTGTGAAATCATAATTTCACGAATCGGGATTTCGCAACTTGTGATCCCCGAGTCACAATGTTTTCCACAGTCCCAAACTCTCGAAATGCCAANAACTACTTCCTTAAAAAACAGATTTGCAATGTGTGTTGCATCACTAGTTTTCTGACATGGAATGAAATGTGCCATTTTTTAGAATATGTCTGCTACCACGAATATGGAATCAAAACCTCTCTGTTTCCTCGATAGTCCTAACACAAAATCCATGCTTATTGTGTCCCATGACCTCTCTGGTATTGGCAATGGATGATACAACCCTATATTATGTCTTTTCCCCTTTGCGTGCTAGAAAATTCTGCATTTGTCGACAAATTTTCTGACACCCATCCTCATTCCTGACCAATAATACAAACTTTTCAGTTGCACAAATTTTTTATCGTGGCCAAAATGTTTAGCCAATCCCCCACTATGTTTTTCCTTCAAAAGGTTTTCCCTCATAGAAATCTTTAAGATACACAACCAATTTCCTTTAAACAACAATCCATCCTAAATCAAGTATTCAATCCATTGGCTTTTGTCTCTCAGAACACGATTCTCACATGCTTCATAAGCATCCTTGAAATTTGAATCATCTCTATACATGTCCTTAAGTCTATCAAAACCTAAGGTCTTCACATGAAAATCCTGCAAAATCAAACATTTCCTGCTCAACGCATCAACAACCTTGTTAGCATTTCCACAAATGTGCTTTATAACAAAAGTAAAGTTTTGCATAAATTCAACCCATTTTTCATGTTTCTAGTTCAATTTCTCCTGTCTAGTTATAAACTGTAGGGCCTGGTTGTCGCTATATAAAATTAGCTCTTTTGGAACCAGGTAGTGCCTCCATTTATTCAATGCTTCTATGACTGCATAAAACTTTTTATCATACATGGAATAATTTATTTTGGCATCATTCATCTTCTCACTAAAGTATGCAATTGGTTTATTGTCTTGACTTAAGACTGCTCCAATTAAAAATCCAATTGCGTCACATCTCACTTGATTTTTTTTTTTCTAAAATCTAGCAAAACTAGTACTGGTTGTTCAGTTATCTTCTCTTTCAACAATTTAAAACTTTTCTTCACTTCCTCTGTCCAATGAAAATATTTATGTCTTTTCCTGACTGTGTCCATCATTGATGCACAAATTCCACTAAAATTTATGATCAACTTCCTGTAAAGACTGGCTAGTCCATGGAAGGTTTTGACTTCAAAGATGTTCCTTGGCAATGGTCATTCTTTGATTTATTTTACCTTCTCTAGATCCATATTTAACTCATTTGAATATATCACAAAACCCAAATAAATGAGTTATGTCTTCACGAAAGATGACTTCTTCAGATTTATCAGCAATTTCTCTTGTTGCAACTTCTCATCACTAGATTTAAGTGTCTTAAATGTTCTTCCTCAGTCTTAATGAAGATCAGTATATCATCAAGATACACAATTACAAACTTCCCAATGAAATATTTCAAGACTTCATTCATCAATCTCATAAAAGTACTTGGCACATTCATAAAAAAAATCGGCATGACAAGCCATTCATACAGTCCTTCTTTTGTCTTGAATGTTTTCTTCCATCCATCACCTTCCCTCATTCTAATCTGATGATATCTTCTTTTCAAATAAATTTTTGAAAAAAACTTTGCTCCACTCAAGCAATCCATCAATTCATCCATCCTGGGTAAAGGAAATCTATGTCTGATAGTTATTTTGTTTATATCCCTCGATTCTGTACACATTCTCCATCCACCATCCTTCTTTAGACTTAACACTGTTGGTACAATGCATGGAATCAAGCTTTCTCTAATCAACCCTTTGTCCATCAAATCTTGGACTTGCTTCTTGACCTCTTCATTCTCTTCCATCGTCAATTTGTACGCTTCTTTGTTTGGTAAAATCACTCCTGGTATAAGGTCAATGTGATGGCTTATACTCGTGATGGGTGGCAAGGAACAAGGTAAATCACCAACCCCTATATCAACGAAATTTTCCATCAGTTCCTGAATTTCCTCAGGTATATCATCCATTGAGGTACTGGTCAAGATGACTCTAGGATTTCTTACCATATAAAAATGCATGTCTTCATCTTTCTTGAATTCATAAAAAAATTTCCCACTCATGAGAAGTATAGTATCGCTTGCTTATTCTTTCACCTTCTTGTTTTCAATTGGAAGCAACATATGCATCCTACCATTCTTCTCCATGGTATAAGTGTTCTTTATTCCATCATGGACAACATTTCTATCATATTTCCAAGGTCTTCCCAACAAAAGATGATAGACATCCATGGGAATTACATCACATAAGATCTCATCTCTATAACCCATATCTTAAATTCAACTAAACATTGTTTAGTGACTGTTACCTGATGTCCTTTTTGCAACCACAAGACTTTATATGGGCTTTGATGTACAACTGTCTCCAATTCCAGCTTCTCCACCATATCTATGGATACTAAATTATCTATGCTTCCACTATCCACTACCACCTCGCATACCCTATCTTTGGTCTTGCAAGTAGTTCTAAACAAATTGTTCCTCTGGACTAGATTCTCCATCTCTTTCTCTGGCTTCAAGAGAATTTTCCTCATCATTAAGGATCTTCTGCCTTCTACGTCTTCTACCTCAACATTTCTCCTTTTCGCTTATGAAATGTGATCTTCGCCTCCTCCATCTCTTTTTCTATCAGGACATTCCCAATATTTGTGTCTGATCTTTCCACAGACAAAACACTTTACTTCACCTCCTCTTCCTCTTCCTCTTCCTCTTGCCCGAGGAAAAGTGTTCCTATCGGCATATTGTGTTCCTTGTGAACTTCCTCCCCTATCTGGTTGATTACGAGGCTTCTTCTCTTCATCCTTTGGATTTTGTACTATGTCTTGGAAAATTGCTTTTCCTCTTCTTTGACTTCTACCTCTGCCCATTTGACCTTGCTTTTGGGCCAATTTATCTTCTGCCTTCAGAGAAATCTGATAAGCATCTTCGACATTTCTGATTGTCAACATTCTCATTTCATCCTAGATCTCATATATTAGGCCATTCATATATCTAGATACCTTTTCATCATCACTCTCGTGATGACTTGTTCTAATGTTAAGTATGTAAAACTCCTCAGTGTATTCCTTCACTATCATCCCTTTCTGTCTCAAATTATGCATTCTCTGAAACAAATTTATCTTGTAATCCCTGGGTATGAATTTGGATTTCATATTTTCTACTATCTTGTCCTAGATTTTGATTGGTTGTTTTCCATTGCAACGCCTATCAGCTTGCAGTTCATCCCACCACAATGTTTCATGTCTTGTAACAACCCTAGTTAAATAGTTGCTTAAGGTTTGTCAAGTATAGTTAATTAAATGATTAAATGTCCTAATTAAATAATAGGTGTTTTTGGACCGACACTCTTGGACCTTAAATTGTAGCCTTTCTGATCATCTGTCAAGTAGACATCTCCTTCTACACTTGCTTCCTAAATTTGTTGATCCATCAAGGCCTCTTCATAGTCTACCTGTGTTAAAAATGAAGTATCATTCTCATCACCAAAATAGTTTATCTCATCGACATCCTCGATTTCATCGTGAGGTGGCTATTGCTCTTCATCTAACACTTCATTTTGGAATGGTGGCCTGACCCTCTGAT
>JZKD02S1890881.1:0-21522 GCA_000966675.3 Picea glauca
TGTATAAAGGACAACTAATGTTCTCTTGTTTGATGTTGATGACGCTGGAACTGCCAAAATTATTTACTCATGGAAGAGGAATGTCAAATCAACATTTTTTCTGACTCAAAAAACTCATTGGCTTTCCTTCATTCTCCTCATGGTGTCTACAAAATAGAGATGAAGTACAAATTACACCAAACAAGAAAAAAGATATGACGCTTGTCTCAAAGCTTCTCCCTCAAAAAAATGTCCATTAAAATCTAAATGAAATGTATCTAGAAATAAACATCAATTAGAGTTGTAAAGGCTATATAGGGGTTACCCAAGATTACCATGGAAGCTTTACCTAGGATTTTATTGACAAGGGATCTTTGAACCAGTAACTACCTTTGGTGTTCTATTTGTAATTTTGTATAGGCCTATAAAATATTTACTCACTAGGTCAGGGTTCTTCTATTCTTTTGAGATTACAAGGATTACCATTTGTGTTTTTAAAACACTAATAGACCCATTTGCCTCCACTTGATAGGCCATGGATCGTTGGGACATTCTCTTCCTATTCGAATGTTATTGCTTCCAACCATCGACTAGAAATGGATCCCATTTGCCTCCCCTCACAAGAAGTCATTTTTCTTCTTGGCAATACCAATGGTAGTCCACCATGCATGCAAACTTCAAAGGAAGCCTTTAAAATTTAAATTGGCCATTAGAAGCACCAAATATCAATTAGGTTTCAACATAGTTGATTAAATTTCATGGAAGCTATCAAAAAAAGAATAGCAATGACTGTTTAAATGTGGTTTAGCATTTTTCCATGCTAATCTAGCTTTGTCATAGACCTATAGGAAATATTGTGCATCTTTTAGAGTAGTTGGCTTCTCCAAAATAGTAGTAAAGGGCTCTAATAATTTCAGAAGTTCGTAAATTGTAGGTGGCTAAATGAAGGAATTAATATCATCCACAAAATTCTTTTCTTACTCCATTTGATCAAGATGATTGGCTTAGGGAATCAACTGGGTGTTCTCATTCTTGGAAGATAGCATACTCAATTTTCACATCTAATCAATGATATCAGTAAACCTTCTTATTTATACATCAGATGCTTTCAACTTCTCTTGTAAAAACAGTAATGTTTTCTTCTTAAGGATACTTTTGGCATCAATGGACACCTCAGTTCTATCTATAATCTCAACAACTTTAAGGACATTAGTTGGAATGGTTGGATACTTCCAAATGAGCACCTTCTATTGGATCTTGGTTCAACACTTCATCTACATTAGCATTTATTTTATAGTAGTTTTCATGGTACTTTAACATTTCTTAACTCGTAGCACTCTGCCAGGGAAAAGTCAGCTTGCTTTCCAACTCAGTTCCCCTAAGATTGCCACATAAATCATTTAAATGATCATGCCTTATGAATGTAGCCTTCACATCTCTTGCATGCTTTAACTGCCAAAAATATTTACTCATGGAAGAGGAATGTCAAATGAACATTTTTTTCTGAGAGAACTAAGGTGTACATTTTGATTCATCAAATTTATTTTTCTAATTCAGAACTGAGGTGTCCAGTAATGTGTTCTTCTTAAGGATACTTTTGGATAATATAACTATGTACATGAAAACACACACAGTCTTACACACAATACACCATAACACCATGGATTCTTGGCTTGCTTACTGGTTATACAAAACATCCTTAAATCCCAAGTAGTTTCCCCCACCATCACTTAAAAATGAATTGTAATTTGCAAGTTGGATATAATTTTCCAAACAAACAAAATAAACAGTGAAAGAACAATAACAAGCATACCTATCAGAATAAACACACCATGTGTTTGAGAAAGATATCAATCAGACCAAAGAATTTTGTACATAACAACCCTCTAAGTTGAAACTGGCCAAAAAATGCTTGCTTCCAGTTGAACACTAAATAGAATGACCACCATGGAATAAAATGGGGTTCAAAAGAAAGGTTAAATAAAAGTAAAAAATAATTTAAACCCACAAAAAATTGATCATTTACCTCCAAAATATGGAATTTGAGGGCTTCCATTTCCGCATTCATGCCAATTTTCATCATCAATCGTCGAGGAACCAGATTTGGATGGAAATTTAGAGAGATCCATTCGAAACCATGAAATTTGGATGGAGTTTTGGAGATATCCATTGGAACCCATGGATATTTTAAGATAACCAAGGCCATCAATCCACGTTCGGTTGAATTCAAAAAATAAATGCCATGTTCAGCTGAATTCGAAAAATAAATGCATGATAAATTGAAAACATGACTAAAGGGTTTCCACTGCAAATCCATTCATGCTTGTTTTTGCCAATTATGGCCGATAAGAGAAAGATGAATAGCGTGAATTGTTTTGAACAATGGCAGATGAAGAGCGTGAATTTGTGAACAGTGGTAGATGAAATATCCCTCGTCGTTGGTTGTCACTTCCCCTGCATCTCTGGATTAGTCTATGCATCTACGGATGCACCTACAACCTGTACTAACACAACACATTTGTTGGCCCCTTACCAAGTTTTGGGAGATACTTGGTCATATTTGACCGTTTTTGGGACTTCGATGCCTTATCGAAGGAAGCATGCAAGACGAAGCAGAGATCATGGGATCTCGGGCCACTTTGGGTCCTTTTTGTGTTTTTGGGATAATGTAACGGGAAAGGGATTTCGGCTTGTGGGTTTACCCATGTTTAGGCCCACTTTTGTAATGTATAAATAAATATCTAGGTGATGTAAGTAAGTGGTGGGTATTGATCTATGTGATTAACTTGCAGAGATGAGTGCAAGTGTTGTAAGTGTTGAGTGCACAAATTGTAAGAAGGATCTGTGCTAGATATACTCAGGGAAGGAGGATTTGGCGAGATGCGTGCAGATCTCCTGTCCTATGCAGAGTGAGGTTTTTGATAGCTTTGTGTTGTAACCTGATTGACTGAAGCTAATAAAGAAGAAGAGTTGGTGGATGTATCACCAGGGTGGGGTTGAACCATGTAAATACTATGTGTTATGCTTTGTGCTTATTCTTAGATGTTTGTATTGCTAAGTGCCTAGATGAAATTAGATAGATCTGTTCATGCTTTGTGATTTATGAATGAATGTTAGATATGATATGTAAGAAGATGCTTAGTGCTGATATACTAGATCTGATATGTTGCTAAGTGCTGATATACTAGATCTGATATGTTGCTAAGTGCTGAGATATCTTAGACCTAAGTGAATACTGTGATGCTCTGTGTTTTTCGAGAAGTGTAATAAGGATTAATTATTGATGAATGATCTATGTTGAGTGCTTGCCAAGAATTGTAATCACATATCTGTGTCCCAGCTAAGGTTGCAGACACCTAAGTCTTGCAACCACCCCTGCCTCTACCTCAGGTGAGACTTCATCTACTTCGCAGGTGTTGCTGAAAGGGCCATGTTGGCAGCCAATTCACATTTTTCCATTGTCTTATAAGCTACCTACACCAATGTTTTGCAAACATCAATTTTTCGTCGCAATTTTCAAATAAACGACACTTTTATTTTTGCGACATTTGCACATTTACCATTGTTTTTGTTTTTAGCGTGAAAAATTAGTCTTTCGTAGTCGCATTAAAATCATTATTTGAATTGTTGTTATCCTTCTTGTTGATGTGCCCATTGCGCTTACATTTCACTTATCATTATGCAGTTGGAAAAACCTTCTTGATCTGTACTCTTTGGACATTCTTGGATTGATTGTGTGACTTTGTCTCATTGAGTTTGTGATGCATTGGCATTTGGATTTATGTGTTCTTTGATTTGATCTACTTGAGCATTGGTTTCATGAAGATATATAGGTGTTATGATTAAACCCTTGATATATTTCATTTGATATGACACCTAGTTTCAAACCCATTGGCACATTGGTTAAACTCTTGATATGAGTTGTTACAATACATTGGCGCATTGGTCCAAAACATTGGTATTGGTTTCGATTTGTATGTTGGTTGTTTAAAACTATGGCATAACTTTGATTGCACGCGTTGGTTTATACACTTACCTGTGATTTCATTGGTCGGGCAAGTGACATAATTGTTGAACTATACTATGGTGTATTGAACAGCTATAAGTGTCGGTGGTTGTACATTAGCAATGACTATTATGCATGGCCAGTGAATAACTCCACAACCTTCGCACGATGTCATTAATGCCTATCCCTTATCCCTGTTTCACCTCTGTTAGTTTGGGTAACCCTTCGTGCACTCTGCTCCTGTGTATGCTATGATCCAAACCCTAGACTCACTATGTGCTCGGCTCCATGGCACCAGTGGTGCGAATCGAGCCGAACGGTAGTCAAGCCTTGCTACTATTTGACAATGCTCGGAAAGACTTGGAGGATAACGGTTGGCTCACCTTTGTACAGCGATTCGAGGGTTTTAATTTATTTGTTGCACAACAGTTCACCCTGACTTTTGATGGCTATAGAGCCAAGGTGGGTGACATTCAGTTGGAAATCAACGAGGAGTTTATTAGTTCTGCTACAGGGTTACCATCCTCGGGCCAGCATTGGTTTAAAAACTCTAAGGTCGAAGAGGTGCCATGGCCACTACTGTTCGTTTCATGAAAGGTCACATCCTGTGACAGAGGTATGCCCATTTCCATGCTTAAAACACGATGGCATGACCTTTTGTTAGTAGTCAAGCAATTTGTGACCTGTGAGGGTCGATATGGACTCGTTTTTCTCTACCACCTGCATTTGTTAATGAATTTTATAGGGTATCCATTGAATATGCCTTTCTATTTCCAGCGCAGCCTATACAAAATGTCAAAAAGGTTTAAAAGGGAGAAGGCTGATCGTAGCCTGTTCCACCATGGACTAATTAAACTTATCCTTGCTCATCACTTAAGCCTCCACGGTGATAGTTGGCGAGCTCTTATCGCTCGAAATGGTTTTGATGATACAGACCCTGTCCAGATTGACAAGCCTGTGGTTAATGAAACCAAGGTCGGGCTAACCATGCCCTTCCATGTCCTACTGCCCTCTCCTAAACCCTCAACCAATCCTGATGTTGACTTACCCGACGCTATAACTGAGAAGGTTGAGGCTATAAAAAATCCTGCAAGCAAAAAGGTTAGAGGTAACCCTACTGTTGATGGCAAAGGAAAAAAGAATGCTCGACTTATCTCGAGAATGGCTAGGAATAATCCTAAACCTAGTATTGAGCAAAAGCCCATAGTCCTTAGTGAGGATTCAGACTCTGACATAGAACGCTTCCTAGCTAGTGAGTACCCTTACTCATAGCGTCTGTGCTCCGAGCCACCTTAGGACTTCGTTTCGAATCTTCCCCCTTGCCTAAGAAACAATCCCTGTTACCTAGGAATCAAACTACCTAACGAAACCCTCAACAATGTAACCAAACCCTCACTTACACCTTCGAAGCCCAGACAGTCGTTCTGTGACCAATGTGATTTGTGGTTGGAACGATACTATATGGACGTTCCTGTACTTCAATCGAAAATCCAATCATTGGAAAATCAAGTTGCAGTATTGACCAGCCAAAGAGACAAACTTCAAGCAACTGATAGGAAGCATAGAACCACTGGTTTCATTGTTTTCAAGAATGTTGAATCGGCCACAGCTGTTTTCAACTCCAAATTGTCATGATCAAGCTGTCTGCTCGTCATACAGGTATGAATTTTGATATCATTTTTGTTTTGTGAATTCCTCGGATTAATGTAATTATGTGAGTCTGGTTTTTGAATAACTCTGTCTATCCTTTGAAATGGCTCTGTCATAATGTCATTCATCCTGTACATTGTTTTCGCTTTGCTAAAAATGAATGAAATTTTCGATTTGAATACACGATTTGCTCATACCCAGTTTAGCCACTGATAGATTTTCATCGGATTTGATTTGTTTGTCTATTTAGTTAACGAAATCGATGGTTTCATTTTGATTGGGTTTGTTTGTATCTAATTTGAACAGGAAGTTGTCATGCTAAATTTAGATTACAATCATGCTTCGATTTGATTTCGTTATGGTTAGATTATATCGGCTCTAATTTAGTTTGTATGCTGTGGTTTTGGAATGACTTCGTGAGTTTGAATTGATGTCATCCAATCTCTTAAATCAGGAATACAACTCTGTTTGATTTCGATTTGGAAAGAATGACTCTGTTTTTCATGAAAACAATATTCTCATTTACGTCTGTGCAAATGATATCTACGCCTGAATCATGGAACGGTTTGGATTCACGACAACTATGTTAAACCCCAGTTGTTTGATTCACTTGATTGGATTGTTGTGTATCTTCAGTTAGTTTGATCGATTTTATGAGTTGTATTCGTATCAAAAATAGACTTGATTGTAGCTCTGTTAATTTTAATTTTCAAACGAGTTTGTTAACTTAGATCGACTTAGGTCATTCTGTCAAATTCGTATGAGGAAATTCGTCATTTCAAAATGAATTCAAGAAATGATTTCGTGAATGATTTTGTCTACCCCAATTTGCAATAACAAATGATCGGACAACTCTTACGAACCCTGTTATCAACTAATTGATCATGTTATGATTTCATTTGTGAATATTTACACGCCAGTTTTGATTTAATTCGCTCATGGCATGGATCGTTGTTATGTCAATACAGTTATGTCTATTTGAAAATGATCTTGTTTGGATTCGATTGTGTTTCTTGTTGATGAGGCAGCATAACAATTGCCTATGATTTGTTTTTAATTATATCGATTTCAATTTGATATAAAATGATTTCATTACTATTCATCACAATTATGTTCACCCGATTATGTGGCAACAAACAAAACAGAGCATATGCTTCTCTATAGTCATTTGATTTTAGTTTTGTTTTGATCTTGAATTAGTATAGCAATCTCAATTTGAATGATTCATTTGTCTTTCAATTAGCTGTTAGGTACTTGTAAATAGTTGAATTTAATTATTTAAAAGATTTGAATTGATTTTTATGCTGATTTTGTGTTTGATTTAGACCAGCTACAGAATCGCAAGATTCTGTAGCTAGTCTATAGAATTAGATTTTTTTTATCATTTTATCAATGAAATATCCTTCTAACTTGTCCATTTTTAACCCTTTTCAGGTACATCCGAATTGCATTGGGCATGCTGGATAGTCTAGGAGATATTTGTGTGTTTTAGTTTTAGTTAGGTTCCTAGTTTAGTCAGACTTGGGATATCTTCCCAGATTTTATGTAAACAGTTTGATAACTTCCACAGGGATGTTTTACCCTATGAAAGGTCTTTAAATACTTATTATTTTGTGTAATAAGGATCATCCTCACTTGTGGGAGAACCGGGTTATGGATTTCTAATACAAACTGATACAGGAGTTGATGTCTTGCTACAGCTTTCGCTTTTCAATATATCAATATTTTGTTTCAAGTTTATGCATGTCGTTTGCAGTTGATTATAGACTACTTTAGCTATCATAATCTATTGCAGAATGATATGATTTAATTAATGTGTTATCCATAATCTGATCTCTTTCGTTATTTAAAAAGAAAAGCAATTGTTTGTTTCAGTTAATGAATGACAAATTTCTCTTCTTCATTAATTGGATCATTTCGTATAGATCTTTGCAAACAGGTTTATCTAACTGTGAACATTTATAAATTATAAGATTGTTGTTATTTTTATGTCTTGTTTGTCCTATAATCAAACTTGAAGAGCACTGTAGCTTATCATTTACGAGAAGCTCCTGGATAATTCGGTGCGGGTTTCCTCCCTCTGATCAGCTAAGACAATCATTACACACAGGACAAATCTGGAGCGTTTCTCCTGGTTGGTTTGTTATTTATTTGTTTGGTTAATTTGTTAGTATAATATTAGTAGTTTAGTTAGATATATGTTTAGTTAGATTTGTAGTTAAAAGTTAGTTGTTTAGTTTAGTTAGTTTTCTTTTTGTTTTATTTATGTTCATAAAATTATAAAATAAACAAAAATATCTTTCTCTGTCTTAGGGCAGAATATAAATGAGTTTTTTCAGGTTTTATTTAAATCTGTAAATTGTAGATATTGTATATTTTGTGAATAAGATTTATTTATGTTAGTAGTTAGATAGTTAATTAGTTAGAGTTAGTATAGTAGTAGTTAGTAGATTGTATATATAGAATAGTTAGATTAGTTAGTTTGTTTTAATAGTTATTTTAGTTAGTTTTGTTTGTTTAATAGTTAGTTTTAGTTAGATTAGTTTAATAGTTTGTTTAATAGTTAGTTTTAGTTAGATTAGTTAGTTTAGAATAGTTTTCCTTTTTTGTTTTCTTAGGACCTTAGATCGGCTAATGGAGCCACTAAACCCATCAGGGTGGTTCATCCCAAATGGCTTGGGTTATTAGACAACCCCAGACCGGTTCCACTCTTCCAGTTGACGGACGGTCAATTTCGCCTGCCAACAGGCCAGTAGTTAGGGTTTTGTTGGTGCGTTGTTGTAGTGTTGAACATTGGGTCTGCCCCTATGCCAACAAATGGTTCCATTGCCAAGGCCTGAAACTGTGATTGCTGGGAACTGAGAAAGAAAATCGTTGTGCAAAAGATTCACCCTGGAATTGTGGAAGCTTTGTGCATAGATCTGTGCCTTAGCATGCAGTATTCTACATGATCTGAAAATCTCTGTGCTAAAAAGAAGAAGGTCAGATCTGAAGAAAAGAAGCAAGACCTGAACGCTTTGTGCTCTAAGAAAGGTAAAAGTAGAAGTTTCTAAGGAAAAGAGGTCATATCTGTAGAAAAGAGGTAAGATCTATAAGCTCTATGCTTTGGTAAAGGTAAGAATAGTTAAAAGTTTTAGATCTGAAAGCTTTGTGCTCTATAAAAGTAAGATAAGTGAATTTATTTTTTTTTATTTTTTTTGGTTTCTAAATCATGGATCTAGGTATGATTGATAGATTTTGTCTTAGCTTGAAAACTAGGGCACTAGTAGATGAAAGAAAGTTTTATATGAATAGATTTGATAAGAATAATGAAGATATGTTATACCTATGCATAGAAAGAATGTTTGGACTAACAAATGGATGCAGGATCCTAGAAAGAATTTTTTGCAGGCTAGCTAACATGATCTTGGTGCGCAGTACAGAAGAGGTTGGGGATCATTTAAAAGAAAGAGAGGATTAACCCTCTGTTACAGTTGCAGAAGAACGAGACATATTTCTAAGGAATTCCCTGGTGCAAGACCTAATTGTCTCTGTTGCAAATATTTAGACCATGAAGTGTTAGATTTCCCTAGAATGATTGCTAATATTGAAGGAATGAATTTGAAAGAAGAAAACGCTAAGGCAGATCCAGAAATAGCAGAACTCCAAAAAGAATCAGAGAAGATGTTACTACAGATGAAAGACACCTTGAATGACCACTGCAATGTCAAGCTTTCAGAGATCTTTAAAGAAAAAGAATGCATCGAGGTAAGAATAGGAGACTTCGACATTAACTGTGTTTTGGATGAGGAAACACGGGTGAATGTTATGACAGAGAAAAACTGGGAAGCTATAGGGAGACTTGCTATGACTCCATCCCTAAGTGGAATAGGGTTATTCAGAGGAAAATTGGTAAACCTATGTGGAAGGCTCACTCAGATATCTATGAATGTCAATGGAACTTCGACAGAGGAAGATTTTGAGATCATCAAATTTCTTGAGGACAACGCCCCGTTTACTATGTTACTTGGAAATCCTTGGATTGAAAGAGAACAAGCCAGAAAGAAGGAAGAAGAAAACGTTTTAGAACAGCAGAGACAAGAGTTAAAATACTTCATGACCAGAAGGATCATGCAGTTAATTGAAGAACAGGAGAACAGATCGAAGTTATATCGCACTAGGAACCTCGATGTCGAAGTTATCACAACGCAAGAGGACTCACAAAAGACTGAAGTCTCTATCTCAGATAAAGAAGAGATGTTATCTCTAAACCCTAAGAGAGAACCTCAGCAGCGCGAAGTGACTATATCCAAGGAAAATAGGAATCAGAATGGGAAAAGAACTACTGAGACGAAGCTCACTGGAAATAAAGCTAGAAAGTTAAGTAAGAAGAGGGAGAAGTTATAGGATATTCCAGATGGAACATCGCAGAAAGAAAATTTGTAGAATGGGAGCATCGTCGGGATATCAGAAAAGCGACATAGGTCACTTCACCATGTCGAAGCAATATAGTCGTTGGACCGATATACCCGTTCGACTTTCACTCCAAACAGATAGAAAAGCATTAAAGGATCATCACTAGACCGTTGGACAGCACCAGAATGGATAGAATGGAGTTAATGGAGGCCCCATACTCATTGCAAGCAGAATTTTTCTAAGATTGCCTATTTATCTCATTGCGCCATGCTCGAAGAACACTTTTTCCAACTGAGAAATTGAAGCTCGTCGACTAGCAAGTATCTACAGTGATCATCACGCCCTTGTTATTCATCCTAGTGCAGTATCTGAGACTGTTGGGATCCCCAATTTTTTTTTTCTTTCCAAGTGCGTATGTCTAACAAATTTAGCGTAGCTAAAGAATATACAAGAGAGGTACTTGCTAGCCTCAGAACCGAAAAAGTCATGTTGGAACGAGGGTTGTATATAGGTTTGCAGGCATCATCAATGAGAGGAGTGCAAGCCTCCCCGTCGACTACTCAAGCAATAACATTTCAAGCCAGTGCAGAATGAAGAACAAAACATAAAGACGACATGGCCAACATGAAGTTGGTTCCATCCATCCTACCTGCTTGCATACCACCTCTGAGTGGTGCAATCAATATAGACAGTGTGCTTAGAGACTTCGAGTACACTCTAGTCATTGTGTACCTGCCGAAAGGGGTACGCACAGTCCACATAGATCAAGAAAAGATTGCGGCATTAAAGTTCAGTGACTTCAACCTGGGAGATCGTAAAGTCTACAACATGCTTGCCCCGTACAAATACCTAACCAGAACCAAGGGAAAGAACTCAAAGATCATCCCTCGGCAATCGACTATGAACCTCCTGTAGTCCACTCTACTGAATGTCATGAAAATCCCACATTTCAGACATCACCAAGAAGTCAATTCCTATGTTAAGCTACTCCTAGTGAGCTACCATGGAGGATACCTATGGTTGAACCACCACATCATAGTTTATCTATCACTGATCAATAGGATCACAAGTCTTAGCATGCAGGGCCCTGATCCCCATGATTACTATCCTGAAAAGATCATGGACCATGCTCTTGATCAGAAGATCAAAGAAGCTTATGGTGATGTTGATAAAGGAGCACGAGGCTACAAGGTATCCTCTATTCAGAGTGGCGTAGTGCGCCTTGCATGCTAGTTGATCACAGGAAAGCTAGTTCGCAAGAATCGATCCACACAAGTATTCGGCTTTGTAGTTGACCTCGCAGGAAAATGCGCAGAGGGACTATAGATGAACTGGGTGAAGTACCTGGTGAATCAACTCGATATTGACTGCAGAGAAGCCAAGGATCAGGGGCATGAATTCCATTTTAGCTGGCTCTTGATACGTATAGATTTTGTTGCATGGGAGCTACTGGAAGGTGCAACCTTCCCGGATCTCGACCCTTTTGAGCCCTTAGCCACGAAGTTCAATACCTTATGGTACTCAAACGATATGAGCAAGAAATGCTAGTCAAATTCTGTATTCCACGCCTACTAAAACCAGATGAAGCTCGCCATCCTGTCTGAGCCTCGGATAACTCCAAATACCCTTCACAGGTTTAGGCCCTTAATGAAGTTCAACGCAGATTGCCACTTCATTTACATAACAGCGCGCGATGATGAGAACAAAGAACAACTTTAGTCTTATTATAATATGACAGAAGAATACCTGGAGGAAATTACCAAGGAATGGTCTACAGACCTCCTTATTTCAGAAGACCCCACAAAGTTGTCCGACATCGATAGCCCAGAAGTTGTGCAAGACTCACTTGGGCCTAGTAAGACAAAGAAAACAATAAAGACGAAGAAGGATGAAGAAATACAAGATATAGACAGTAGATCTGTAAGGACCGCATCTATTACACCCGAGCAAGAAGGTAATGATGAAGACTTAGAAGAAGTCGAACAGAGACTAGGAGATGAAGTAGAACTCATAAAGAAAAGGAAGGGTTCACCTCCGAAGCCTTCCTCCCGGAAGAAATCGAAAGCACTCGTGACTAAGATGCAGACCACGCTCACTGTAGATGACTTCAATTTCCTCCTCGCCACTATGAACAAAGCTATAGAAGAGATAACAAAAAAGCAGGAAGCCAAGCAAGAGGAAATGTACAACAAAATTGAGATCAAGCTCCAAGGAGTGCAGCAGGAACTTCAGTCTAGCCGCGCAGTCTCCACTACATCCCTGCCAAAAGGAACAACAAAAGAGGGAGATGAACCAGTTCAACTCCACAAGATTGCTGCCACAGTCAAAGTACACCTTCGAAAAGCACAGGAAGAAACAACGCAGGCTACCCAGGCCTTAAAGAAAGCACAGGAAGAACTCATAGAGCAGCATTGAGCTGCGCAGCAAGAGAAGGATGCCATCCAAGCGAAATTTGAAGAAGACAGAGTGAAGATCCAAAAAGAGAAAGAGCAGCTACTCGTGAAGCAGATTGGGATCGAAGAAGTAGTCAACAGAGAATTTCGCTTTGTGACCAGCTTAAAGCAAAAAGAAGAAGAACCCTTAGAACATTAAGTGATGAAGCTTGTCAAAGTTATTCAGCAACTTCAACAAAGAGTCGTCGAATTAGAGCTTCAAACCATCCCAAGTACCCTGCAAGAAGAGCACAACTAGCGAGAAATGACTGCCCAGAGCACAGTAGAAAGGATTAAATCACTCACTGAGTAATGCAAACAATTAATTAGCAGAAGTGCCCAAATACATGAGAACCTCTCTGAAAATCCAGAATTGCATAAATTGGAGTCACAGCTCCAGGAGGCAAAGTAGCATGCAGATAGACTTCAGATGCAGCTGAAGGTTCTATTACCCATAGAGAAAATGAAGCGGTCTCATGAGAAGCACATTGCACAACAATAGATCCATATGATCCAGAACAAGGTAATGGAAGTAACTTAGCAACTTCAACCTTTGTAGGATAAGGCATGTCAGCTATTTATAGAGATTGAGAACCAAGGAATAGAGCTGGAGTGGGTTGTGAATTCAGCAGAGCAATGCCTAGAAGGGCCGGTGAATTCCACACTCATCCAAGAGTTTGCTGAGCAAGAAGCAGTACAAATGCAGTAGGTCAAAGCAGCGCGAGCCAAGTTCAATGCATTCGAAGAAGCATTGGACAAACCTGAGTCACTCGAGATGAGTCACATGTGAGTGTTGGGGGCCTGTTGGCTCTTGACCAATTTTTGGGAGATACTTGGTCATATTTGACCATTTTTGGGACTTTGACACCCTATCGAAGGAAGCACTCAAGACGAAGCAGAGATCATGGGATCTCGACCCACTTTGGGTCCTTTTTGGGTTTTTGGGATAATGTAACAGGAAAGGGATGTTGGCTCGTGGGTTTACCCACATTTAGGCCCACTTTTGAAATGTATAAATAAATAGCTAAGCGATGTAAGTAAGTGGTGGGTATTGATCTATGTGATTAACTAGTAGAGCTGAGTGCAAGTGTTGTAAGTGTTGAGTGCACAGATTGTAAGAAGGATCCGTGCTAGATATACTCGAGGAAGGAGGATCTGGCGAGGTGCACACAAATCTTCTGTCCTATGCGGAGTGAGGTTTTTTATAGCTCTGTGTTGTAACCTAATTGACTTAAGCTAATAAAGAAGAAGAGTTGGTGGACGTAGCCCCAGGGTGGGGGTGAACCACGTAAATACTGTGTGTTATGCTTTGTGCTTATTCTTAGATGTTTGTATTGCTAAGTGCCTAGATTAAATTAGATAAATTTGTTCATGCTTTGTGCTTTATGAATGAATGTTAGATCTGATTTGTAAGAAGATGCTTGGTGATGATATACTGGATCTGATATGTTGCTAAATGTTGAGATATCTTAGACCTAAGTGAATATTACGATGCGTTGTGTTTTCCACGAAGTGTAATAAGGGTTAATTATTGATGAATGATCTATGTTGAGTGCTTGCCAAGCATTGTAATCATAGATCCATGTCCCAGCTAAGGTTATAGACACCCGAGTCTTGCAACCACCCCTGCCTCTACCTTGGGTGAGACTTCATCTTCTTCACAGGTGTTGTTGAAAGGGTCAATAGTTAGGGTTTTGTTGGTGCGTTGTTGTAGCGTTGAACCCTGGGTCTTCCCATGTGCCAACAACATCTAGCAACTAATTCCATTTAACTCCATTCTTCCTCATAAATATTGATTCAATATTTAATCATTAATATATATATTCAGGTTTACTAACATATCAGTGACACATCAAACCATTTAATGCCATTTAATTCATCCTCACAAATATTGATTTAATATAAAATAGATATCCAGGGCAGGGCATCTTTGATAAAAGTGAAATAAGTCTGGGCAGCTTTGATAAAAGTAAAATATAGAATTAATATATTAAAAAAATGTCTACATGGCATTATTTCTTAGGAGGACCATTTTGAGTTGAAATTTCCTCTAATGTAAGTCCTTTGCTTCTTTCCTTCCATATTGACCATTGGAAATAGTGTAGCTTCAAATGTGGATAGGGAACATTGGCCAAAGTTTTTTGTTGATGGTTTGAAAATGTGAAGTAACCCCTGACCCCATGGTTTGGTACATAAATTCCCTCATCAAAAAATGGTCTCGGAAAAAGTATGGAAAAAGGTGTGGGGCTCTGGTGGTCCCATACACCCTGATATATGAGTAATACTTATAAAGAAACCAATCGGCCACCTGTTTCATCCCATTCCTAGCTTCGAAGGAGATTATGTGTCTAGGGAAACCAAATAGGATGGAATGTATAGGAGCAAGAAATAAATTGAATATATCATAAAAGTGTTGTTTGTAATTAATGATCCATAATTGAGAGCAATATACATGGATGGGAGGTTGATTTTGGTTCCAATTCCACCCCAAATTGGGAAACTATACAGAGGAAAAAATGGCATCGATCATGTAGGCCGACATATAAAAACATGGTTTCTTCATACCTAGGAGATTCTTCACATGCAGACATATGTTGAAAACCATGATATATTTCTAGTTGAATATTTGTCCCATTCTGATGATGGTGTGTGCCAAAGGCAACTAGTCATTTTGAAAATGTGTTTTATTTTCTTCCATGTATAGGCAGCAGAGCATGGATACCAACAACTTGTAGGGAGTTTTGATCCTATGGATAGGAACTAATTTATGGCATTGTTTAAGGGTTCCGTCTTTGTCTACCCACCAGTGCTTCATATGCTTCGTTGGTCCTTTGTTTTCTTGGGAAAACCCTTTTAAATAGGTTTTTTTAGAGAGCATGTGGGGGTGGGAAGATAATATATGGAGCCAATGTATTCAGGTATGAGGGATGTTTCTCGCTTCCCTTGTTTTCTCATGATGTTAGTTGTAGTGGCATAAAATTGTTTGAGGAACCATTGTGTTGCCTCATTCTATGGGAAAATTTGTGGCCGAGAAACTAATAGATGGATACCACTTCTTAGGATATTCTGGTACACTTCCAAATCCTCGCCATTCATGGGGAAATATGAAGAATTGAAGATCTTGTAGATTTATTCATAATCGGGGCAATGGTCTTCGCCAGTGTGATGAATAGTGTCAGTCACTAAAGCTTCAACTGGATGAAATGATGGTTCAGGTTCTGCGACACTCTGGAAGTAAATGATCCCTTCATCCTTTTGGGGTTCTGGCTTTCCATGATGAATCACCAAATTTCCTGTAATAACATGTTAAAACGAGTATCAACTTAATTAAACAGAAAGTGTTAATTGTAACAACAAAAGGCTGATTAAACGACAAAAAATGGGTTACCCATAATCAAGCGATTGTAGTAACAATATAGTATCACTCAGTACAAACAAGAATCAATACAAAACAAATGCTTCGCAAACTTATGGTGTAATATGTGTATGAATACAGGAGTTTTTATAGCTCATAACACATATCAACCTAACACAAGCATGCCATAACTCAGGTGTGTAGAAGAGTCTTACTAAATTTGGTCTTAACTTTTGTTATTAATGCCCATTATCTGTGTCATTAATGCTCATTAAGGCTGATGGATTCCTAGATTAGTGCGTCGAAGGTTGTGCTAGGTTGAGTTTAAAATAATACCATTATTGAAGTCACGCATTCAGAGAGGGAGAGATCGCAGACTAATTTGACCTCCGAAGGAAAGGGTATCTAAAGAATATTCTCTTATATTTGGAAAAGCATGCCGACTTGACCTGACAACCAATAGGCAACATTATGGGAGGAGGTGGGACCTGTCGAGGTCTTGGCATCGGAGGTATTCAAAGTGAGGTTCAAACTAAACCTTGAGGGAAAGGTAGCGTAAGAATATTTGATTTTCTAGAAAGGTGTGCCAAACTTATTTCTATAAGACTTCGAAACACATCTATCAGAGATTTAAAGGATGAGGAGACATTCAAGGTTTGATGGAGATGATATCAAAGAATATTCTTTAGGCCTAGGAGAATGTGCGAGACACATGTGGGAAGGTTTGAGAGGCTATCGGAGTTTCAACTTCAGAGTTCGAGAGGATAGGGCACGAAATGGAATTCGATGAGAATGGTATCCAAGGAATATTCCTTTGATACCTTAGAAAAGGTTTCGAGTCCCGAAAGAAATAAAGGAAACTTATTGAAGAATGGTAAACTAGGAAGTCAAGGGTCCAATATTAGGATGCTATTTGGGGAGGTGGTCATTTGACAGGTCGTACTGACTTGGGGAGACGAGATAGGTTGGGCACCAATCTAATAATCCATGGGGTGCCATCATGGCAGTGTAATGGATGCGTTGGAGCTATCAGAGTGTGATGATCGAAGTTATGGTATGTGTGTGGAGTGAAAAACTATGATGCACATGATCATGAGTCAACTATGAATTAAGCTTGTATTGCCTTAGTGAAGAAAGAATGTATTCCTTGTAGGGGAGAAAATAGGTGCAAAAAGGGAAACAAAATCAAAGGACCCATAAAAATTAAAATGTGGGTTGTTGTGGGAGGTGAGCCACAAGAAATGGTGACTTCCTGGGAAGAACCAATTATCTTTGAGTTCAAAAAGAGAGAGACTTCAACCAGATTTAAAGAGAAATTTACCTTATAATATCCCATTCAATATTCATATTAATGACCCCACATATAGTGGCCTAAGGGAGAGATATAGAGAGAGCCTTCTACTAGTGATATTCCACATAATTCGAGTAAGTGTTTATGACCAACTTCATACATCCAAAGTGAAACATTGAGAGACTGTGACATCACAGAGGAATGTTCATCAACTGTTATGGACCGAAGTGATTTCCTCACCTCTCTTTCTCGGCATTGCTTCACTGCTAGCGAGCATCCATAGCCCCGATGAAGATGCCTTGGTATCATACAAGCATGGTCCCACTGCCAGCAAGCATACATAGCCCCGACGGGTTTACTTGTATTTCCCACACCTTTAGTAGCATTTTAAACTTCCTTATGATTATGATTTTGTATCCACCTTTTAGATATAAAATTTAGATATTGTTGTTGCAACATAGATGAAGATAAATAGAAATCGGGGTGATATGAGAGTTACTTTGATTTGTTAGTCCCAGTCAACAATTTATTATCGTGGGTCAATAAACAAGAATCACAGATGTGTTTTAGAATAAGGGATCAATGGGAAGAGACACCAGATTTATGTGGAAGACAATGAATTCAATACATTTCAAGAAACTTGAATGGAACACTGGAGAGCCATGAGGGTGGTCACATAAGAGAGGATAACTGATGGAAACCATTGAAAGGTACAGGATTTGAAGGTTAGAAGTTTTCTTTTGGTACAGATGAACAAGTTCTCCTTTTTAGTGCTATCATTGTTCATGAAGATAAACATTGATCTTAGATCAGATCGACAACCTCAATATGGAAAAGTACTCATGGGACAACACACTTACATAGGTCCAATAGTCGTGAGTCCCTATTGTGAAGGAAAAATCTAGTTCAAAGCAACAGACAGAGTTATCCTAAACTAACGGGCGAGAAAAAAGAAAAAAAAAATCAAGTAACGGTGGGACTATTGAAGTGAAACTTCAGTAGAAAATGAAAAAGAAAGAAAGAGAAAAAAACTACTATGTGCAAAGCTACATCACCATTGGTGATCAGGAGAAGTATTTTTTTAGGATTTGGTCATTAACAAGGAGCTCCTCCTCATCTCCTTGTAATGTTTTGAGTATGAAAGTCCCAAGACCTATTTTCTAGTGAATTAGATAAGGTCCTAGCCACCATTTCTGGAATTTGGAGTGTTTCCCTTTAAGTTCATTAGCTTTGTCCCATTTTAGAACAAGGTCTCCTTCTTGAAAGTCTTTGTTTCCTACAGTTGATTTGTCGAACCATTTTTTAATTATTTTTTGGTGGTGTGTTAGGTTCATCTTAAAATTTTCCCTTTCTTCTTCAAGTTTTATCAGCATGTTTAACCTTTCTTACATTACTGGGCAAGCTTAATCTTGGCCAGATTGGGCCAATTTTAAGGAGGGTAGGAAAGTATGGGTCATCACATTGGCTTTATGTCTATAGACTAGGAAGAAAGGGGATTTACCCATGGATAATGTGGTAGTTACTCTGTCATCCCAGAGAGAATTTTGAAGAGCGAGGTGCCAATTTCTTTGATTATCGTTGATAGTTTTCTTGAGAATTTTAATAAGGTTCTTATTAGTTTACTCCACCAAACCATTTGATTATGGGTTGTAATTCACTGAGTACTTAACCTTAATGTTCTGTTCAAGAGAGAATTCATTCAGTTTAAGAGAAGAAAAATACTTGGAATTATAAAATACTAAAGAGTCTGGAATTCCAAACCTGGTGATGACATGTTATTCAAGGAATGAAGTCACCTGATTTTCATTGATAGTATTCAAGGGGATTTATTCACTCCATATGGTGAAATAATCGGTATTCATCAGGATGTATTTGTGCATTTGCGATGAGTTGGGATTGATCTCCCTGATCATATCCATTCCCCCACTGCTGAAAGGGGAATTCAATGATCACAGGTTGTAAGGGGAAGAAAAACTTATTTTCTCTCCCAGCTGATGATTGGCATTGCTGACATTTCCTTGCATATGCATGAGAGTCCTTGAATAAAGTGGGCCAGTAGTATCCGGATCTGAGAATTTTGTGAGCAGTGGTGTCTCCACCATAGTGTCCACTGGTTGGTCCATCATGGAGCTTGGACAAAACCTTTTTTGTATCCCTCTTCTCGAGACATCTCAAGATAACACCATCATAATTTTCTACGTAGAATTCCTTGGATGATCTGATATTGAGCGGACTTGAGTTTGAGGGCCATTTTATTCTTGGGTTCGAGGTAATTTGGGGTTGATCTGTATGTTAGGTAATATTTCATTTCAAAAAGCCATTGTTCGAAATTGGCCAGGATGTAATCTATCTCTCTTGTATATAATTCTTGATCTTGATACAGAGCATCTTCATATGATTCATCTCTCAGTGATTCCACGACCAGTTTGCATAGCCCCTAGCCTTTGAAAATTTTTGCAAGATTGATTTCTAGATCATATTCCTGTAGATTTGTAACCCAGTTGGCTCTCTTTTCTGCTAAGTCTTTCTGTATCAGTAGATGATTGATCGCGGGGTAAGGAACAATGACTTTTGTCTTAGATTTGAGCAAGAATGGCCTAAAGTGTTTGACAACTTTAAATACGGTGTAGTCTAGTTTGTCCACTTCAGGGTAGTTAAACTCTTCTCCTTGTAATCTAAAACTCATAAACGCTACAAGGAATTCATCTCCTTCTTGGTTCCTTTGCGTTAAAACAACAGTGAATGCGGAATCTGACATGAAGGTGTAGAGGATGAAATCTTGACTGAAGTCCAGGCTTAACAATGCGAGAGCTTGCGTTATCTATGTTTTGATCTTATCAAAAGATTATTTTTCTTTGGGTCCCCATTTGAATTCAACATTCTTATTTATCATGTCTTGTAGAGTTTTCACTGTTTTGAAAAAACTAGGGACGAATCGTCTTACAAAGTTGATCCTTCCCATGAATGACTGCATGGATTTCTTGTTGTAAGCGGGGGGGATCTTTGCAATTGCTTTAGTTATTTCAGGTTCAATTCTTATACCATGTTTAGAAATAATGAAGCCTAATAGTCTGCCTTCATCAACAACAACAAAAAAATTCTTAGGATTGAGAGAGATGCCATACCTTCTACATCTATTGAATACTTTCCTTAAATGAGCTATATGATAATTTCTATCCCTTGAAAAAATGGTAACATCATCTAGATACACCATTGTGCATTCTCCAATTAGACCCCTGAAGGAAATTCCCATGGCCCTCTGGAATGTTTCTTCGACATTGATGAGACCAAACGACATCTTCCTGTAAGCATATGTTCCCCACTTGGTCTAGAAAGTTATTTTTGGTTGATCGTCATGGGACACTAAGACCTGGTTATAACCTGGAAAACCATCAAGAAGGGAGAGAATCTCAGATCCAAATACTTACTTCAAGATTTGTTCCATCGGGGGCACAGAGTAATTATCCTTCTCTAAGGATCTGTTCAAGTTCCTGAAATCAATACACAATCTTATATCCCCATTCTTTTTCCTTACTCGTACTAAGTTGGATATCCACTGTGTATGTCTTACCAGAAAAATGATCTTGGCCTCTAGAAAATAATTCAATTCTACTTTTACCTGAGGCTCAAGGATACGACGCATCTTCCTCAGCTTGTGTTGAAATGGTTTCTTCATAGGCTTCATGGGAATTATGCATTGTATGATCTTGGTGTCATATGTATTGAGATCCTTGTATGTAACACACTCAACCCCTAAGTACCCTTTCTAGGGATGGGGTATCATAATTTTTCTTACTGTAATCATCTTGAATCCCCTTCCTAAGGTCTTAATCCTCTTCTACTCACTCGTAACTTTCTAACCACTTCTACCAGGCTCAAATACGACCTTTGGTTTGCACGTTATGGCCTCCCGAAGTTCTTCAGGTCTTATTAGTTGAGTGCCACATGGCACCCATGTGGGTCTATATCGTTTGTACCATCTCCAGTTTCCCAACTCCCACAGGGAAGCTCCATCCACCGTCCAAATCAACAATGGGAATTGATCCTCATCTAACACATAGGCTAGAGGGAAATTCAGCGTTCAACACTTCGGTGTTGGATGTCCCTTTTTCCTTTCTGCATGCATGTCCTCTAGAGTCCTAAATTCTTGAACTCCTGAAGGAGCCCAAAATCTCACCACATGGCTCTGACCTTCGAGCCTTTTGATTTATCCTCTATACTTCACCCCAAACCATCAGAGTCCCAAAGTCTCAAACTCTCGAAGGGTCCACCCTCGCACATGGTGATGTACTAGATGTGGAGGTAATGACAGGTGGGTCTTGATTACTCCACACACCAATTGGACCAAGTAAGCAGGTTCTAGGGGTGACACACAGTAAGGTAGAGAAGACACATGGCTCCTACAGTGGTGACA
>JZKD02S1890892.1:34184-46981 GCA_000966675.3 Picea glauca
GGAATACTAATATGATTAGATAGAAGGGTAAATGAGAAAAGATGCTATGTTGTCATAATAAGAGGCAAATGATTATGCCTTTGGGAATCACATGAGAAGGATTGTGAACAATCCTAAGTTGATTGATCTTAAAAGTAAATATGTATGTGGGCTATGAAATATACCTATGACAGCTACATGCAGGTTTAGGATTATGAATATGGTTAAATACATCATGGATGTAAGTTAACAAACCAGAATACATAATTAGGTACATGGCAAAGATGCATTTTTATATTCCTTAAGGAATGTTTGGTAAACAGATAAAACCTAACTCAAGGTTGAGTCTAGCACAGATAGTGATGGATATGCAATAAAGAAGTTTCATACTGAAGGAGTTCCCTATGGAGGAACTGTGTGAAGACTCTATCAGGAAAACAAAGTCACAACCTTAATGACTGCTGAGAATTAAGCAGTAATCCACAAGCTTATATGAATACATATATATATGTATATACCAGAATCCTGGATTACATTTTGAAAAACATCACGTAATGAGTAGAAGACTAATAAATCAATATTAACCATCCCAATGACTGAATGGTAATGTGTTGTATGCACAGGTTCATGATCCATTATGAACAAAAAAAATTCTATTAAAGCATGATGTTGTATTCCAAAAAAAGGGTTAGGGTGAGGCCTAACCAAGGCTTCTCATGAAAAGAGCAGAAAGATCACATTAAAAAGTAGATTTCATAAGTAAAGGGGGATAAAAGGAGGAACACTTCCTCACCCTAAGAACCCTAAATTATCTAACAGAACTGTAGGATTAAAGGAGCGGTTGTGGAAACTGATATAGTTGGTAAAAGGCAAGTAAAGTCCCTAAATATGATTAAATGAATAAATGAGTACGTTTAACTTATTAGTCTTGGTTGAAGCCATGATTAAGAAAAGATAGTGAGGCCTTAGAGATAACTCAACTGGGATGAAAAGTCCCAGGTGGTGTAGGAAGAGTTGGAAGAAGGGGATAGTCCTCAACTCTTCCTCGTTGAGTATTATGTTTTCTCTTGGATGAGAAAACTGATTTACTAATAAAAGTAAATGTTTTGACACCATAGTGATAAGGATTGTATTGTTGAAGATACAATCAAAATCTGTTTGTGTTTCACTTTTGGGAACATTTGAGGACAATGTGATGAGGTGCATGAAGATATTCTAGGACATTTTGAAGATGTTTTATGAATTAGAATGTTATGATACATGCATTTGGTTTAATATTACAACTAATGTAATGGTGACTATGATGATGCATGCTATGTATAGAAAGGAATTTGAGCTATCAAGGAAGATAGTTTCCAATGATGGGCAACCTCAAGCAGAGGGTGACCATGGGAAGGCTACAGTCAAAAGATTGTTGATAAGACTGTGAAAATCTTGCTAAAGCACTGTTGATGGGGTAATATCAGAGGGGGTGCTAGCATCCATAACCAATATAAAAATGTTCATGCCTATGTGGCACAAGGTATTAAGGAATTGGGTAAGAATCCCTTCTGAAATGTTTTATGGTCTTAATATTATGTATGAAACGTTGAAAGGTAGTTGTATGCCTTGGATACCCAAGTAGGGTATGATTCAGGAAGGACAACCTGAATGATGGAGGCATGAACCTCTGGTAGTAAAGACTGATTGCATGTTGATCCAAACTGTAAGGAATGGTATTTCCTTTTGAGAAAGTGAATTTGATTGTCAGTATGCACAATTCTGAAATTGTTGTGATGACGTTGTAAAGGTGCAATAAAAATGTATGTACATGAGAACTAATAATTTGTATAGCTGAGGAATGATTGCAGGAAGAAAGAGTCTTGGATATGGCAATGTTGTAATCCCATAAGGAAGATCTATTTCCTGCTGAGATAAAATGTTATGGGGAATAAATTCCCATGCTTGTGAATCTGGTTATGTACGGGACAGATATGAAAATAAACGAAGAGATTGGAAAATCTGTTGGTGACAGATTTGCAATAAAATTATGAAAGTTAGAATTATAATGATATCTCATGAATTTTTTATACCTGTGATACAAGTGAGAAGAAAAGATATATCCAAAAAGGACAGATGAAGTTTGTCAAAGCTAAATATGATGAAAAATGGCTATTGTTGAGCCATGAGAACCCCGTGATAAGTCATGATCACCTGAAATACATTTTGTTGAGGTAACACAAGCCGGAGGGATGCCTCGGCAAAGCAAGTCTGAGGGATGCCTCAACTGTAAGACTCGATAGAGTGTATGAAATTATTTTTGTGAGAGAAAACCTTGACAAGGAAAGATGGATCACCCAAGGGATTGTATAGCAGTGAAGGGAATGCCTAAGCCTGGGCCTGGAGGGTGAGTGACTGCAAGGAAGAGGATACCTTAATAGTTATTGTAAACTATTGGGGTCATGCACATAGTGGGTAGTTTTTCCTATGCGAGAAAACCTTGGCAAGGCAAGATGAATCACCCGAGGGACTATATAGAAGAGAAGGGGATGCCTGAGCCTGAGCCTAGAGGGTGAGTGACTGCAAGGAATATGAAACCTCGATAGTTATTGTAAACTATTGAATTGGGATCATGCACCCAATGGGTATGTCAAGGAAAAACAATGAGATTGGATAACAAAACAACCATGTGGATATAAATACACCAACTGTGCAGATAATTATTGTGTTAAGATTATGAAAATTTTCCTAGAACTTTTTATGAAATGTTTTTGCATGAGACTATGCTTAACATGCTGATTGTCCAAGAATTACTGAAGGTAGGTGACCAAGATTAAAGGTATGAAACAGGACTTGATCGAGAGAGAAAAATCAAGATTTCTGAAATAGCTGAATGGGAAAGGCGTGACAGGTATTTTTGAGAAAGAACACTGAGGACGGTGTTCCTTTAAGGGGGGCGGGGGGGAATTGTAACACCATGTTTCCCCCAGCTTGTAATTAATCATAAAATAGGATTTCTATGATGATGCATGTGGACAATATAAAGGTATTATTGTTTGAATTGTCAATAACTGACTGTGGGGGTGAAGCCTTGAATGTATTGGCCATGATATCACTAGAGAAAGAATGTGAAAACTATACAAGAGGGTTCATTATAACAAATAAACCCAAATTTCCCTTAATGAGGATAACAACCTCCTTCAGATCCCAAGGAGAGAAAATCAGTTAATGAAGAAAGGACCAGTGGTTGAATTATCAACCACCCCCATGAATGGGAGCATGGTCTAGCTGCATAATGTTATCCCAAAGTACCACAGAGATCTGTAGACCTGAGCTTCCTTCTGACAGAAGGAACATGATGGGTCGGGAACCTTCTAAAATAAGGAAGGTAAGATATATACATAGGGGGACAACACAGAGGAGACAGCAGGCGAGAGTGTGAGCTCGTAAGGGAGATGAATGGGGCTCTCTAGGGAATAAGGAAGAGAAAGCTGCAAGATTGATGTGGAGAGAGCATCTGATAAATATCGTCGAGGCCATAACAGAGAGATATATCTAAGAGTTACAGAGAATGGAATCTGAGTAGAAGCTGAACAAAGAAGGAATCCTTGAGAACTATGAGAGTTCCCTAGTGATATCATGGCTTGGCATGGGGGTGGCCAGAGTGCTAAGAGTGAATGCCTCTGATCCTATGGTAGGGTGGAAGGATGAACACCCAAATTTAGTTAGTCAGTGGCAACTTGTAAAAGATAAGTATTCTCCTACCCTGTGTAATTGAGTTGTAATCATGTATGAATTGGTTATACGGTGAATGTTTTCAGGAACATTCATGATTTCTTAATGGATATATTGTATCCCTTCTATTTCTTCTTGGTTGTATAATTAGGCAAGTAAGAAATTATATGGTTCGAACATGACTTGTTCTCATAAATGATTTAGTTTTGTAGTGTCTTAGGCTAGAGTCGTGAACTATGAGTTCGACGATCTTAGGTATAGTTTCATATATGCATGTCGACCCCCTAGTCATTCTGAGTCTCTGGGAGGATAGAGTCTGTTAAGCTCGGGAGTGGTAGTGCAGATGTGCACAAGCTCTCCATGAGGCAAGCAGAGTCTGAGAACCACTTATGTTCTAGACTTTATGGAGGAGTGCAAGAGGTGTGCAGAAAACCCTTCTATGTGTTGAGTCTAGAAGAAAGAGTGCAATGCTCTTAAATCATTCATAACTGATGAAGCTCAGGAAGGATAGTGAGGTTCAAGTATCGAAAGGGAGTATCTTTTCGTTTAGAAAATGAATGGATGAGACCTGTTCGGGAGGACCCTATTACACATCAAAGTTACCCACTTCAATGATGACCTATTGTCATCATTACAAGTGTCACAAGTGTCACTTTTTATCCATAAGTTTCGCAAGTGTTGCAAACATCATACAGTCATCTTGTCCATGTCGTGTCTCGAATGGCATCACAAGGACACTTCAAAGACACCCTCAAATACTGGTTTAAGAAGGAGAAATCATTTGATGAAGAGTACAAATATTTTACCATGGAAAAAAACACTCAAAATTCATTTTTGAAGGCCAACGCTCCCCTACCCAATATTAGGGAGTGCCAGCGCTCCCTACCCTTCTTTGGGGGAGTGTTCTATCACTTTGTGCACCTTCTGGGGGAGCGCTGGGATTTTTTAAGGAAATTTTGGGTAGCACTCCCCTACGCATAGTCAAGGAGTGCCATCTCTCCCTACCCTTCTTTGGGGGAGCGTTGCAACACTCTGTGCCCCATTCTAAGGGAGCGTTGGGTTGTTTGAGGAAATCTTGGACTGTTGAGGAAAATCAGGGAAAAATCCCCCTCATCTCTGGATTTGGTTGGATTCGAATCTGAGGTCAAGGCTGGATCTTAGGGAAGAACCACAACTGATGGAGAAGGATCCTCAACCTGAACCAATAATATCTAAGGTGGTTGGGTCTCTCCAAGCTTATATAAGGAGGCCTTCTCATGGTGAAATAGATGGAGAAATAGAGAGATACCTAACTTATGATCCCATAACAAAGGAGAGGACATTGACGGCATCAAACTTATGATCTCATAAGGGAGATAATCAGTGAAGCATAGTCATTTGATTATGGATTATTTGAGCAAGGGGTTGGACAAGGAGAGCTAGAAGAGGTTGCTACAACTTCATCAAAGGTCTGTAAGTATTGTTGTCTAGTTCTCATTAATACATGTGCTTGGCCTATTTGTTTCAAGGTTGTGTATGCCTACAAGAACTTGTCTTTGATAGATAGATAGATCTGGTTTCAAAATAATCATAGTAGAATATGAAGTTGTTTTGTCTTTGCTGTTATTGGATTACAGGACTTGTTGAAGAGCTTGGGGATCAAGGCTCAACTTGGACTGGGCAAGTACAAACATCATAAAAAGGTACATATTTTTTATTTTATCTATTTGATTGACTTAGCTAGGTTTAAAAGGATGTCAGTGACCAACATTAGTACCTTTCTGTCTTGGTCTTAGGAGTCTAGAGCCCAAGAGAGGATTCACTTGTCCACGGGGGGATTTCCCTGTAACAAAAATTGGCGACTCCAATGGGGAGAAAGATTTTAGTTTTGGTTTCCTTCGTTGGTCTTGTTTTTTTCCTTTGATCAGCTTTAGATCTTATTCATGTTGTGTTTCTAATTCTTAGATGTGTTGTTGGTTCTTGGATTCCACTTATACACACACAATTTATGGATTTTCTTGAGCTTTTTCTATTTCTGGGAAATTTTTTGAGTTTTGAGAGGCCATCACTCCCCTACGTATACCACCAGAGTGTTGGCACTCCCTTGTAGGCTCCCACAAAGATTTGAAACACTCTGGTTCCCTTGACACCAAAGCGCTACTCTTTTTCTGCTAAAAAATCTTTTGGGAGTTGATCTCTGAGTTCAATTTTTTGTTGTTTTCGTCTACTTGGGATTAATGCCATCTCAGTGTGTCCCTATTTTAGCCAGCAACCTATTTATTTCTGAGAATTGATTATATTTTTTTTGGATTTTTGACATTTTTTCCTTACTTTGAGTCACTCTTCTTCTTTGAGATTTGGAGTCGATCTATTGCTTTCTCATTCATTTGATTGTATGAAAGATGTTGTAAAAGAATTCAAGGATATATTCTCGATTCCATTTGATATTTGAGGTCATTTTCCCAAGCAATTCCTAGTTTTTCTTCATCCATTAACCTTCTCCTACCTTCACTAGCAATTTCACCAATTTTCTTGCATTCTAGGTGAGTTTTTTGCAATTTTTTTCTCTTTTTATGAGTTTCTGGGAGGACTAGCACCCCCCCCTAGACCTTACCAGAGCACCAGAACTCCCCTAAAGTGTTTTAGGGAGAGTTTCAACACTCTATACCCTTGTTTTAGAGAGCGCTAGTCTCTTTTTTTAGAGTTTTAGCCTTCTTCTGCTCAGTCTTTTGCAGCCTGTTTTGCAGATATCTTTACCCAGAGTCTGTGGTTGGTTTGTGAAGTTGTTTGGATTGGTTTTTTATGGTTTTTTATGCTTATCACTCCCTATTTTATTGATTGGAGCTTGAAACATTTTTTCAGAAATGTGAAATTGCCTTTTCTAGCTGCTTTTTTGACAGGACAGTTTTGAGTGATTTCTCTTTCTCCCTATCATTTCTTGGATTCTTCTCTGCATTTTATTATATTCCTTGAATGATTTATTGGTTGTAGAATCCTTGATTGTATTCTTGCTTGTTAGAAAAATTTTCTACTTGTTTTATTTCATACCTCACTGCCTTGAGTGCATGCTTTTTCTGTAGCCCTTTTGCTTAGTGTCTTTTGCATCTTCATGGGACTCTTTCTCTTGATTAAAAGTAGTGGAGCATTGAAGGTTTTGTATTTAATTTCTATATACTTCATAATCAAACAAATAATATAAATGAATTTTTTCTTTTGGCTAGTGAAACTAGCTTGCATTTGAAGTAGCGGAGTTGCATTGTTTTTGGCTTTTTTGGGACATTGTGCATCTGTAATGATGAATGTTTTCTCCTTCTCGTAGCATAGCTTTCATCGAAATGAAAAGATTTCATATTCATATCTTTGCATAAGTTTCGAGTCGTTTAAAACACCATATTTTCCATGCCATTTTCCTTTTGAGTAATAACAGCCTTAAAAATAAAGCGCTAAACTAAAATTTGATTAAACATTTTTATATTTTCTGGTAGCAAACCTACATCAAATTAGTTGTAGGGATTTGGAATAGGTGTGAAAGATAACTTTCCAAATATGCAAAAAAACATAGAATATTTTGTTAGGGAGAGGTGAAATCCAATTGCTACATTTTGTCCTGGGAATCCCTTCTCACACAAGGGTACCTGAGGTCGTATTAAGACTGGCAGAGTTACTCACCCTACTTTGTTGGTCTTGGTGTAGAGATTGTGTGTATTATGGGGGTCTCTTGAAGGTATACCCACAATGATGAGGGGAATCCTTTCAACTTAATTTCAGGCTAGATACCCTACCCTTTCCCTGGGCATCACCATTGTAATTGGTAACCATAGTGGCCTATCTCTTTAGGGTCTTTACACAAGATGACTGTGGAGGGGAAAGTCTTCACGGTACCTGGAATCGACATTGGTCAAACTCACTCGGGCTCCTTGGAGGGTATACCCACGATTATGTGTGGGAGTTTGCACCAAGGCATAAGTCTGTTAAGTAGGTTGTCAATGTAAATTTTCCACCCGCTCTATCTCAAACCCTTCTTACTTTCTTCCCTCGATGTTGGATTTCATCACCAACTAGTGTGCTCATTGTGAGAAGGTTTTGTTTGCTTGTTTTCTTACTAGATTTTTAGCGTTTTTTGTTTGTTCTTCCTAGCAGAATCTAGGTTGGATCTTTATTTTTTATGGCGTCAGTTCCTAAAATGACCAATGAAGGAACCCCTTTGCCAGGGGAAACCTTTTTTTTTCCTTCTTACGAAAACGTTGGTCCTCCTTACATCGCTACTTTGATCCTTCTAGATCTCACAATTGGGTTACTGATATGGTTTTTTTCCACTCCAATGAACTCAAATGTAGGTGCTTCAGATGTAAGCACACCACCCACACCTCAACCTCATGTTGACCTTTATCCTTATTCACCCGTCAGGTATCCTTCCATTTCTCCTTCTTCGCCTAGTGAAATCTCTAAAGCGAGTAGCCAGGTTGATAAGAAGAAGAAGAAACGAAAAGAGAAGAAGAATAACCAAAAAGGGACCAAGCCTCCAACTAAATTAGATGTTGGATCCAAGCAACCAGCTACTGTTGATCATACTAGGAGTGTTGATGAGGTCGACAAGATTAAAACAAAGAATCTGAAACCCAAATTACCTTGCAGTCTTTGTAAGGGTGACCACTTTCTGAGGGATTTCCTTGGTCTTCCCAAGGTCTTAGAAATGTGGTCCTCCACATCATCGGCCTCTGCTAGACATGCTAGTGATGCCCCATCAACTAGTGACGTTAAGGTTGGTAAGAAGAATACAACTGTCAAATTTCCTTGTATGTTACGCGAAGGTGATCATTATTCTCATCTTTGTCCTCGTATGGACGAGGCTTCTTCTCTTTTGGAAAATCTTCAACTTCCAATTGATTATCAAAATATTTCCCCCAACCCATCGTTAGTTGATGGAATGGTCAATCTGGTTTCATCCTTGGTCAGTCCGATTGATCAGGTGGTCAATCTAGTTTCCTCCTTGGTTGAACCACAAACCAAAGTAGTTGATCCAATTCCATCATCGATCAGCCCCACTTTTCATCTAAAAATTGAAACCCAAGTGACTGATCCAGTCCCATCATTGGTCAGTCCCACCCTTCATCTGAATAGTGCCAATGTGGTCAATCTCACTCCTCCTCTGATGAGTGCCAAAGTGATTTCTCTGGTCCCTTCATCGGTCAGTCTGGTTGATCATGTCGTCAATTTGGTCATGTCCTTAGTTAAACCAGTTGATAAAGTGGTTGATCTGATCCCATCTTTGGTCGATACTGCTCTCCCATTAGATAGTTCAACCCAAGTGGTCGATCTGTTTTCAATTGTTGACCCCATTCTCCCCTTGGAGAATGAAACCCAAGTGGTCTATTTGATTTCATTATCAATCGATCCTACTATCCCTCTAGAGAGTGAACCCGATACTGCCCACATTTTTCTCGTTGATATAGAATCTACCGTGTTGGGGGGCATTTCTCCTTCTCCCGTGAAACCCCCTCCAAGTAATGAGTCCATCCTTTTTTATTGGGGTGTGTTGCCTAGACCTCGTCTTCCCTCTCACATTCCTTTCAAGATTACAGTACAGGTTTGTGGTCAGTACGTTCCTCAGACATTGATAGATGAAGATTCGTTCGTTAGTATTTTTTCCTCTATTGCTTGGCAAGATTTAGGTTATCCTCAGCTTGTGTCGGTTACCTAGAATCTTTTCTCTTTTAACAGAAGAACCAGTTTCCTATAACTTTGGGAAGGAAAACTTTCTTTATTGATGTTATGGTAGTCCAGGGCCCCTTGGATTTCGCTTTACTCCTTGGGTGGGATTATTTCTATGCCATGAAATATATTGTGTCCACTCTCTTTGATGTGATATATTTCCCTCATGATGGAAGAATGGTGATTATTGATAAAATTTCATTCATTGTCCCTGACTTGACCATCAACCCAATGACCTCCCTAAATGGGTCTTATATGCGGTCAGTATCACCCCTGCCACAAGTCAATTATGTGGCGTTGTCTCCCATGATTTCAACTTTTGATGACTTAGATCCGGTAGTTGACATGGTGATCTCTTCGGTAGGGATATTGGAGCCTGATCTCCTTACCCCTGTCATAAGCCTGGACATGTGTTCCTTCCAGAGTGATTTTCTTCCATGCAGTGAAGATCTCTTAGAAGCCATGACCGAGTTTTGTCCCTTGACATTGTTTCCATCAAGAGAATTATCCTCTTGGATACCATGATCAAGAAGAAGTCATGAGTGTAGTTTCTCTTCTTTGTGGCAAGCTCGCTAAAAACTGAAACAGACACCATGAGCATAGTTCTTTTCCTGTTTCAAGATTGTTAAAAAATGAAGCATTCACCTCTCATACCAAGTCGAGTCTTTCGTTAGGTCTCATTTTTTAACCTTCATTTCATCCACCTGTACCCTTTTTCTCCATCTAGTACATAAATTGGTGACAACCTCAACGTCGGTGAATGATTTGAAGCTTGGGGGGCATGTCTCCATCCTTTGATTATCATTCTGGAGTTATGCCACTAGATGTTCAAGCTGGGGGCAAAGTACCAACCATCCATGGGTATCCCAACCTTTGGAATTTACGTTGGGAATTTACAATCATACTTTAATTTTGTTTCAAGCTTGTATAAAAATGAAACCAATACCGAGCTTAGTCTTTGTTCTTTCTCATGCTCAAAAATACATGAGAATGTAATAGAGTATACTTTTATCACTTTTTCATAATCGTAAAGGTTATACGAAAAATGAACCCCCTTGAGTCTCCTTTAAAATCTTTTCAGACTCTCTAAACATGAAAATATTGTCGAGTGATCTTGCTTCCTTTCACACTCGTTAAAAGGTTTGAAAGGGCATCTTGAGAGTGGTAGTTTATCTCTTTTTTGGCCTTGCGAGACTAAATTTAAGAAAAAGGACAACCCTGGATTCATCTTTAAGTTCTTTTCATACTCTCTAAACATGAAAAATCATCGAGTTTACCTTCTCTGGACTAGTTTAAAAAAGCATACATTGAAGGGCCCATATGGGACCGAACCCTTACTTTTTCTAGTTCATTAAACAAAGGAAGAGGGGCTTACCGAAGGTGAGTTATATTGAGCATGTGTTATCCTTCTAGATATCATTAAATCAAAAAGAGGTACTCATATATCTAGATGGGGGGGGGGAATTGAAGGAAGCAAGCCGAGCAGTTTTTGGGAACATTACAAGTCACTCTTACGGTCACCCTTGAACATGGAACTTTGTCTTTGCACACATTTTAATCCGCTGAACCTCTGCATTGAACCAATCCTCTAAGTTTATTTACTCCTTTGGGTCACCCGACGAAAGTCACAGTGTCCATTTCATCATCGTGTTTTGGTCCATGTCATGTTTCTATTGTTGTGCCTCAGTGTTCAAGGGAAGTATCTACCTTGAGAGTCAGCCATCACAAATATCATGTTTCAATTCCTGTGTCAGTTCATGTTCATTTGATCTACCAATTTACATCTTTATGTCAGTTTCTTATCGTTGATGGGGGATACATCAATTCCCTACTGCGACGAGTCTATTCCTGTCGACCTCAACACATTATCTGGGAGCCAGACTTAGAAACTAGTTACTACCTTGGCACCTGCATGCCTCAATGGCAGGCCTCCTCACTTCCAACAATGTGTTTACATCATTGACCCTTGATCGGGTGATTCCACGAATGTTTGACTTCATCTCATCTATTCAAATTCACTAGAATGTACTAGGGTAGCTTGGGAATCATTGACATCAATGGTGATTTCCCTCGCACTTGTTAACGGTTTACCTCATTGACCGGTAATCAAGTGGTTTATGCCATGTTCGACATCAGGACATCTATTTACATAGTTAGATTCGTACTACATCGGGATTGGTAGGAAGACCCTGGGTTGAGTAATCACTCTGATATATACTTTACCCAGGTTGCAACAGAGTTTCTCTTGAATATTGACACATATATTGTCACATAGATCCACTTTGTATTGGTCTATGGCTATGTATTGTCATCTCGTAGATCCACTATGTATTTTTTGTGGCTATGATCAGTTCATTTCATGGAAGTATAGATCCACATTGTATATTTGGTGGCTATACTCTTTGTTAATATAATTATGGATCTGCAGTTTATTTTATGGCGGCCATACCTTGCAATTCTTTATCACCCAATAATAGGTATGCATGCCTTGGGTTTGAAACATGTCATAATATTTGTTTGATGGTTGTGTGCAGCTTCTACCAAGTTCTTTGTGTCCATACCCTTGCTCGAAAAAGTCTACAAAGTACTTCAGTCATCAGTTTTCGTCTTCTAACTTCACACTTTGGGGGGAAATCTGTTACACATAAAAATTACTCACTTCAATGATGACCTATTGTCATCGTTACAAGTGTCTCAAGTGTTTCTTTTTATCCATAAGTGTCACAAGTGTCACGGACATCATACACTCATCTTGCCCATGTCATGTCTCGAACAACATCATAAGGACACTTCAAACACACACTCAAAGACTAGTTTAAGAAGGAGAAATCATCTGATGAAGAGTACAAAGCTTTTACAATGGAAAAAAACATTCAAAAGTCATTTTTGAAGGCCAGTGCTCCCCTACCCACTATTAGGGACTCCCAGCGCTCCCTACCCTTCTTTGGGGGAGTGTTCCAGCACTTTGTGCACCCTTCTAGGGAAGCATTGGGATTTTTTAAGGAAATTTTGGGTAGTGCTCCACTACCCACTATCAAGGAGTTCCAGCACTCCCTACCCTTCTTTGGGGAAGCATTGCAACACTCTATGCCCCATTCTGAGGGAGCGTTGGGATGTTTGAGGAAATCTTGGATTGTTGAGGAAAATTAGGGGAAAATCCCCCTCATCTCTGGAGTTGGTTGGATTTGAATCTAAGGTCAAGCCTGGATATTAGGGAAGATCCATAATTGATGGAGAAGGATCCTCAACCTATCCCAAGAATCTCTAAGGTAGTTGGGTCTCTCCAAGCTTATATAAGGAGGCCTTCTCATGGTGAAAGAGATGGAGAAATAGAGAGATACCTAACTTATTATCTCATAAGGAAGGAGAGGGCATTGAAGGAATCAAAATTATGATCTCATAAGGGAGATAAC
>JZKD02S1890892.1:54527-66100 GCA_000966675.3 Picea glauca
CACTATCCATCTAGGATAGTTTCACTAACAACTTCATTGATCTTAATCTCATTATTCCACATATAAGCATGGGTTCTCCAACCATACTTCAAGGAAAACTCAACTGCAAAGGGTCTTCCCATGAGGGCTTTCACCATAATGGGACCACTTTGGAGTTCATCCATTTATACACCTTATCAATCATGATAAGAAAATAGTGATTCATTTTTGCATCATATACCAAGCGATCCATATTCATCATCATGTATCAATGACAACTCATTGATTCATATTCATCTATGCACCATGTATCAAAGACAACTCATTGATCCATCTTCATCAATATACTATGATAAGACATGTATACATCAAACCTTTGACCTTTGACATCATTCAATCATCCTTTGGCATCAACCAATTCCTTAACATCAATCAAGCAATCATCCTTTGGCATCAATCAATCACTTGACATCAATTAATTAAACCTTTGGCATCAATGACAACATGATCCAACAATCCTTCCCTTTGGATTGTGTAATTCCCCTGACACCTTTTAGAGGGCTATCCTAGCCATTTTTGTTTATTTAACCCGCGACTGTGTAGAAGTCTATATGGATGAATTCACAATATATGGGGATGATTTCTAGCAAGCATTGGAAAACCTAGAGAAAGTATTGATCAAGTGTAGAGACATTAACCTTTTTCTCAGTCATGAAAAATCCAGAATGATGCTCACTGAAGGAATTGTCTTGGACCATCATATTTTAGGTACCAGAATAAGGGTAGACCCTACCAAAATTGACATTATTTCTCAAATGAGAATCCCTAGCTCACATAAATAAGTTAGAAGGTTCTTAAGGCATGCTAGATATTATAGGGGGTTCATTCAAATTTTTACAAACTTAGCTGCCCCACTGTTCAAATTGTTAGCAAAGGAGGTTGAATTCCATTGGGATGAACAATGTTAGGTTTCTTTTGAATTTTTAAAGAAAAATCTTTTAAGTGCCCCTGTTTTAAGAGGGCCAACTTGGTCTCTTCCTTTTCATATCTGCATTGATGCCTGAGATACAGCTTTAGGGGTTGTTCTAGGACAAAGAGAAAACCAAATTCCTTATGCTATCTAATTTTTCAACAAAAATCTCTCCCCTGCCGAAGTAAATTATACTGTCACTGAAAAGAATTCTTATCAGTAGTCCATGCCATTAATAAATTCAGACACTACATAACATGGTATGAGGTTTTTGTACACACAAACCACTCAGCCATTAGGTTTTTAATGAATAAACTTGTGACAAATGTTAGAGTTACTATATGGTTTTTATTATTGCAATAATTCAATATTACTATCATTGACATACCTAGAAGATATAATCTCGTTGTTGATTTCCTATCTAGACTTATTCATACAGGTGATAATGCACCAGTGGATGACAATTTTCCGAATGAAAATCTGTTTCATATTTCTACTTACACTCCTTGGTATGTAGATGTGGCCAACTATCTTGTAACAAGAAAGTTACCTCAAAATCTATCCTCCTAAGAAAAATAGAGAATTATTCAGCTGCATGCAAATTATATGTGGAATGATGACTATTTATATTGTATAGGGCCTGATTTGGTGATCTGAAGGTGTGTACAGGAGGATGAGATGCATGACATCCTCAAATCCTACCATGATAGTCCATGTGGAGTCCATTTTGTTGATAAGAGGACAGCATACAAAATACTACAGTCATGCTACTATTGGCCAACTATTTTTAAGGATGCAAAGAAGTATGTGGCCAGTTGTGATGATTGTCAAAGGATGGGGAAACCAACTGTAGTTGATGAGATGCCTCTCCAAGATTAGGTAGTAATTGAACCTTTTGAAAAATGGGCTTTGGACTTTCTAGGACCTATTAACCCTATGTCTTGAAGAAAAATTTACATACTAGTTTGTACAGATTATGTGACCAAATGGGTAGAGGTTAAAGCTTTGTATTCTGCAAATGAACAATTTATTTTTAATTTTCCATTTGAAGAAATCTTTACTCATTTTGGTGTGCCTCAAGAAATAGTGATAGACCAAGGAACATAGTTTAACTTCAATTTTGTCAAATCCATTACTGAAAAATATCATATTAAACATAGAAAATCGTCACCTTATCACCCCCAAGCAAACGGACAAGTGGAATCAACTAACAAGGTGATAGAGGATATTCTCACCAAAATAGTTCAGTTACACCATAAAGACGGGGTTGATCAGTTTCCTGAGGCCTTATGGGCCTACAGAACAACTTGAAGAAACACAACAGGCCATACACCTTATGAATTAGTGTATGGGAAGCAGGTGTTTCTTCCCATAGAATTTCATGTAAAAACCTTCAGGACTATTATGAAATTGGGGATTGACTTAGATGAAGCTCAAAAACAGAGGATATTGTAGCTAAATGAGCTTGATGAAATCAAACAGGATGTTCTTCAAAGGACTACACTCATTCAAGAACAAAGGACTAAATGGCATGATAAGTACATCAAGAAGAAGTCTTTCCATCTAGGTGATTGGGCCTTGTTGTATGATAGTAGGTTAAATAATTTCAAGGGTAAATTGTCCACTCGATGGTTGGGACCCTATGAAGTAAACATAGTTTACGATAATGGTTCAGTTAATATAAAAACTATTAACGAAGATCATAATTCCTTTGTCGTAAATGGACATTGATTGTAAGTTTATCATAAGCCTCTGCCTAAAGAGGATTTTATCAAATATGTTATTCAAAATTATGAAATGCAAGTGGTTAGCAAGGGGAGTCCTCCTCGTGTTGATCCACCACTTTAAGTTTTGTTGTGTGATTTAATTTAACTTTGTACATATATGTATATAGGTGTGATGTTAGATAGTGATTTTGGTGTTACTAACACGAGCAAAAGCTAATTGTGTTCTCATGTAGATAAGAAATAAGGAGGACATATGCCAGGTGTAATTTTATTCCTTTATCTAGCCCTAGTATATTACTTATGGAAAAGGAGCCTAATAGATTTTTCTTTAAGTTTTTCAGACTCTAAAAATTGAAAACACCGATGAGAAGGAACTAGACCAGGATCGAGAAAAATCCATGGGACAATAGATGGAGTTTTCTTTCAGTTTTTTAGACTCCTAAAAATTAAAAACACCGATAAGAAGGAACTACCCCGGGCTGGAGAAAAATCCATAGGATAGTAGATGGAGTTTTCTTTAAGTTTTTCAGACTACTTAAAATTGAAAACACCGGCGAGAATTAATTGATCTGCGCTTAGGAAAAATCCACATGACACTAATAGTAAGGTTTTTCTTTCCAATAAAATGGAAGTGGAAATAGAAGAAATGGCTAGTCTGGTTCCAAAAAGAGGAGGTTTATGCATCTCAACATGAGGTTGTTCAACTACAGTTGCCTTCTTGTTATAGATCTTGGAGCCTAATCATTGAATTATTTTGCCTCATTTTATGACACTTCCGTTACGATTTCAACATTCTTGTACCAATGTGTTGATTGTGGTTTTTACAGTATGATACTTCAACAGAAAAAATTCACATGTAGCATCAATAAGTGCCAACACCTACTCCATATTGACCCTCAGAACATGCTAATCTAAAAAGAGAATCCTACAAGATTCAAGTTGGAAGACTATGCATTCATCATCTTGTACTGGAAAAAGTCTTTGTGTTCACCTGGTACTCGAGAAAAACTTCTTTTGTTCATCCAATACTGGAGAAGACTCCTTATGTTGGTCTGGTACTAAAACAATTTTATGTGTTGGTCCGATACTGGAGAAGACTCCCTGTGTTGGTCCAATACTAAAACAATTTTATGTGTTGGTCTGGTACTAAGCCTATGATCTGGTACTAATGGTGGAATTTTGGTAAAAATTTGATTTTATCCTTGTTTGAAAAAGCACACTTCAGGTAATAGAGGTATGAGCTCATTATTTTATTCCTTTTATTAAGAATCATATTAATTTTGTGCTAAATATATGGTTACTCTCATGAACCTTTGTTACCTTAATATGTTAAATCTCCCTATCATTATCTTTTGAAATATTCATGTTTATTCCCCTGTTTTTAAAATCATTTACGATGTACTCAATTTTTTTCATGGAGTGATTGTTGGTATGATTGGGAAAGTAAAAATCATACCTTGAGCAATATTGGTCCAGTTTTGAAAATATCTTACTGAAGACTCTTGTTCGTGTGATGTCAAAATTATTATTATGCCACCTTCTATAACTTCACATTGTTAATTATTGATTCAAACCATTGTTTTGGTGAATTTTAAACTTATGATTACCTTCTAGCGACATTGACATCGACTGGTGCATAATGGTGAATTCTGGTCAAATCGACCACATTCCCTGCAATCATTATGAAAACTAGTGTGAATGGGATGTGACATTACTTCTTGATATGATCGTCATATTATCCATGGATGCGATCCCTTGGCATAATTTCTGAATTTTCCTTACCTTGCCATCATTGCAATGATTTGACCGTTATATTATCGTTTCAATTCATAAACACTCTTCTAGATGGCTTCACCATCCAGATGAGTATTATTTACCCAGTCCACACTATACAACATCCACTCTATTCATTCCTACTATCAATTCATCATGCTATTATGTCTTCGTCACATTGTTTTCATATTTTTTCCTCTAGTACTTTGTTGTTTACCAAACCATCACCTGAATAGTGTTGCCTACACTTATTTTGAGACCTGTTTTCAAGCTGGCATGGGGGTTGACAGGCATGAACATGTGTTCCATATTTATAGAGAGACGAAGGAATATCAAGCATGCAAAGAAAAAATTGAGATAGATGGTTGGGTTCCTTTTCTAGAAAAAATCAAAGGACATCATGAGGGCATGTCCCATTCCTTCACCCAGAGTTATTATGGAGAGAGTGTCCAGTTGAGAGAACTAAATTTAGCAATCACCAAAGACACAACAGCAGAAGCAACGGATTTACCTTCTACTATATAGAAATATTTCAAAGGTATCATAATTGATAAGAGGCTCTATCAGAAGTTTTTGAAGCCCAAGCATCAAGACCCAAATTGGACAAAAGGAATCTCCTGTAGTTGGATCGAGGAGGAATATTGGATGATGCTTGTCATCTTGTATAGGTTTTTAACCTGTGAATGGAGGTATGTTATAACTTTCCTTTATCATTTAAGGATGTTGTTGCATTTTGAAGGTGGGCCACAAATAGATTTTCCCCACTTTCTTTGGATGAGTTTGAATAAAATGGTGAGAGGTTTTAAATATGCCTCTAAGAATCCTAAACCCAGTCTCTATCACCATCGTTTGATGAAACTTCTTGTTGTTCATGAGTTGAGAAAATGAGGCAGCAGTTGGAAGAAAATCCTCATAGAAAAATTTCCTCAAGGGGAGGTTTCTAAATCCGTGGAAGAAAATGTGACAGGAGAATGTAGTAAGGAGTCAAGAAAAAATAAGGGGGATAGTAAAAACAAACAAAATAAGCTAAGTAATGAAGTAGACATTTTTTTCCCTACTTCACCAAAGTCTGTTAGCAAATTGGACAAGGGAAAAATAGTAATGTTAGAATAAATGCATGCATCTAGGGTGAAACGATCATCCAAAACCAAGAAACATTCGCCATACCTATCCACTAAAAGAAAAAGTGTAAATTAGATAGAAAAGGAGGAAGGAATAAAGGTTTGGTCATGATGCAGGAGAAATCACAGATAGTGTTCCAGAAGTAGTTGTTGAATTACTTCAGGAGAAGGTTGGAGAATTGGAGAAGACCCGTGAATTGAGAGTTAAAGGTAAGAATAAACTTAGAATCAATGAAGAGAGTTCTATGGCATAGTCCTCTAGCATAAAAATAAGAAGTTCATAGGAAGAACAAATTCTAGTGCCTACATTTGAGTCCTCTAGAAGAAAAACAAGGAAGGCACGGGAAAAACAAATTCCAGTACCCATATCTGAGCCTAAAAAGAAGAAAAGGAGATTTTTTGAGGAGGAAATTTCCATTCATGTTATAAAACCTGATGAAGCATCAGGACCAGCACGTAGAACCACTAGGAGCATGGATAAATAGGAAACAATTCCTCATGTTCCTTATTTTCCAGAGGCTTTAGTTGACATTCTTACTTCACCAAAAAAAGAAGCTATGCATGTAGTAATTATTAGTGAAATTGAGGAGTTAGTAATAGAGACTCTGAAGGACTTAAGGAAGAAATTTGAAGCCAGGGAGGAGGTAAATGAGAAAGAAACACTTGAACCTGTCACTTCTTTGACCAAACATCAGTTGGTACTGAAATTTGGAAGTCTTACAAAACAGAATGAAGAATTGAAGCAAGAAGTGGAGGAGTATAAAATTTTGGACAGATACATCAAGAAAGAAAATGCACAGTTGAAGGAGCATAACCAAAGGTTACAGGATGAGCATGACGAGGTATATACCAAGATCAATAAGGTTTTTTTCCTGATACAATACACAATATTTATTAAGAGGGAACTTAAGGATGAGGCTTCAAGTTTTAATATCTTAAATTCAGAAAATTAATGTTCAGGAAGAATGGAAGACAATATTAGTTTTGAAATTTTGAGGACTAGTTTAGAAATTTTTGCATGAGGACATGCAATGACTTGATCATGGGGGAAATGTTGGGTCTCATTTTTTATGCCTCCAATTACCTTATCTTGTCCTCTATCTTGACCAACTTTACCTCAGAAATATGCACAATTTTCCTATTTTCTTCAAAGACATGTCTTTAGCCATTCTCATGTATACATGAGGTAACCTATGTTTAAATCATGATTTATGAGATTTCTTAATAATTGGAATTGAATGATTGATGTTAAATGCTCTCTAATTACCTTGATTGATTCAATTAGATCTTATGACATAGATCCTACTCGTCTGGTACCTATTTATGTGCTCGTCTGGTACCAATGTTGAGCTCATCAGGTACCAATGTTGAGCTCATCAAGTACCAATATATTTTTCTACATGCATCTGGTACTCAAATCATCCAGTACCAATCTTCCTATTCCAGTTGTGCACATTATGTACTAGTTCTACATCTATAGGCTTGGGTGTTTGAATGAATTTGTTTTCGATGGGTCCAACGAATTTGTTGTCTAGACCATCCTTTGTTTGTTGAAGACCATGATACACTTCATCCTCATGCACTTCATGTCATGATTATGAAGTCATTTCCATGAAAAATGTTATATCAACCAATTGTAATATTTACGTAATCATTTGATGATATATCTGGGTCTTCATTGTAACGGTTGTTTCTCTTTAAAAGAGAGGGCCTTGTAGATGATATATATATAGAGACATAATTAAGAATTGTTATGCTGTAGACTTTATTCCTGAGAAGATTTTTGATTGTACACATGTTGTTGAAGTAATGATATGAATTACAATTTATGGAATTTGTGTGTGATCAAATTATTCATTCTGTAAGTTTCTTTTAAAGCTACCTTGTTGGTACAGCAAGGGCCCACCGACCCAACCAAGGTAAGATTCCTTGTATTTATCTGTGTGAATGCAATTCTGGTTTTTGTGTGAATAAAACAATTATGTGTTGATCATAGTATCTAATTTTATTTATGTTGTGTTTCAGTAAAACATTTGACAAAACACAATATAGATTTGTGGTAATACTCAGTGAGTGAGCATTTATGAATGCAATATGGATTTCTGAGAAAATATGTGTTATTCTTGTGTGTGTGTAGACATTCATTTGTTAGATTGAATGCTTTAACATTTGTTTCTATTTTGAAAATATAGGAATAGTTAAGATCTCCATCTCTCACCCTACATGAACCTATAATGGAGTATCTTACTATAACTAGTATTTCTTCCAGGATTGATTAGGTTATGAATGATCTTCCTTTTAAGAATGTGCAGAGAGTTAATTACAAATTGTTGTTAAATCAGTTACTACGAGAAATAGAGTCAAAGTTCATATTTTCCTTTCATGAGCCTGTAAGTGAACAGATTCATTACCCAAGCAAGAGACTTTAAATCAAATGCTTCTTGAGATTGTGTTTATGAGTTTTTCTTTCTTTTTTTTAAACTGTGTGAAGAATATTGTTTGAAGATTGTGAAACAGAGTATTGATTTTGAGTGTTTCTTATTTAGGCTATACTCATCAGACATAGGAACTTATCTATTATCGAAACATATAGTGCATCAACTCTATTGATTATGAAACTAGATTGACATATTAATGATTGCAATATATATTAAACATATAATTGCAACAAATATCATTGGCGCTATGTCATTGTCATGGAATCAACCACTATCACTGTCAACTTGTACCGGCAACTTGTAACAACTTGTACCAAGCAACCTGTAACAACCTGTACCAAGAAACATGTAACAACATGTACCAAGAAACCTATACCAATAACCTATAAAAACACATTTACCAAAAATCTATAACCAACAACCTATGTCAATAACCTGTCACAATAATCTCATCAACTAATCATGTACATCAACAACTAGTACGACCTGTACCATCACAAGTGTATCAACCATGCACATCACCACACCTCAAAACCATCACCGATACCAAGATCTATATGCCACATCAACCATAAACCATGTTCCAAAATCACTACAAATATGTCCAACAATATTACCAACAAGTGCCTCTAACAATGTACCAATCATGTACAAATCATGTATCAATAACAAGCCAAGTTATACCTCATCAATATGTACCAACATCACCATAGCATACACCTCATGTATATGCCAACTCATAAACTAAGTATCTCATCCATGAACTCAAAATATAACTCAACCATATACCAAAACATATATCAAGACAACCAACAAGAATCCTCTAGCAACACATCACAAATTCATAAGAAAAATACCATAAACCCTTACATAAAATCGTGTGTCAAACCTGGTTGTTATGTAGCCTCAACCATGTACCATGTCATGACCAAATGTAACCATCAAAACATGAATATAAGCATACTTGTAAATCTTTATAAAATCCAGTGTATTTGATCACATACCTGCAAACCTTCCTTAACTTCAACAACAAGAGACTAGCATTTTCATCAATCTTTAGTTTAGTCTCACATGACTAATTATGGATTAGTCAACAACCCTAAATTGCAACAAGAATAACTATACCTGTAATGCATAAAGTTATGAAAATTATATACAATATTTTGCAGTGTCTTCTCTACAAATCCTCTAGGTTTCACTACTTGGAACATCCCAGAAAAGGAGTTATAGAAAAAATGGTTGACCTTGTTGAATTCTGGCTTATTCTAGAGAGTGCACTTGTAGAGCATGCCACACGTGGAATATTTTATGTATGGATCGAAAAATGGTACAAAATATACTAAAGACTATACTCTAACCAATTTATTTGTTCTCACTTAATTTGGATCTGTTATGAATAAGTTATGACCTTTTTACCTAGAACATCGGTTTTAGACTAGTTTCGGGACTAGCCACAAACCCTATCTTCCACAGAGTGTAACTCCGAATATACAACGAACCACAATATTAAATGTTTATCATAGTTACTTGGATATGTTTTCTGAACATACTCCATATTTAGCGATATTAATAATTATAGAAAACAAGTTATTGCAAAAAGGGTGAGATGACATGTAAATAACATACCTTAGAAAGTATCATCAAAAGACTTTATCCTCCCTTGAATTTTCTAACTTCTTTACTTCACCTTCCCTCTAAAATTCGCCTTAGATCTCCTTTAGTTACCTCAATCACTTGTATATATTCAATATGCTCCATATGTGCTAATGAGAGACCCTTTCTCTCTTATTTATACTCTCCAAGTAGCTTCCCCTAGAAGTGTCACCTTTTGTTCACTTAACCACTTTGTCCACTTAGCCACTTTGTCCACTTAACCAACTTTGTCCACTTAACCACTTTGTCAAATTTATTATTTAATTAATTTCTCCTTGCAACCACATTGACTAGGAATATTCTTGAAGACTTTCTAGAATAATTGATTTATTGTTGACCTTCTAGAGGTGTCTAGAATACTCTTGGGGGTCCTTCAACTTCACAAGGTCATATCTCACTAATTGTGAGGAACCACATGGCGTTCCACATATAAAAGGAAATGGAATGATGTGTATTATCCATATAGAATAGTCTTACCTGCATATTCGATGATATTCATGCCTTTATACCTCAAACAAATTTGGGTCCCTTACCCATACCTTTGCACTACCAGAATTCTCCAAGGGTTGACATCAATCTCTAAGGGCTGACATCAATCTAAAATATCACTCTCCAATGGTTGACATCAATGAAAACCAACAATCCAAACCAGTTGTCCATCAACCTAAGCCAGTTGTCATGGGGAATATCCATTTATGAGGGTTGTGCATGCATTTATAATGTCCTTCACACTTGTTTTCTTCAAACAACTTTGGGCTTCATGACCACACCTATGGGGCTTCTTAACCACTTAACCATATTTCCAAGGATTCTCATATTTTCAAATGGGTCCAGTATGGGGTCATTTTCTAGTTGACATGACAGCCAGGAAAATCCTTCAATTCGGTCTTTGGTAGCCGAATTTATATAAATACTATCAAGACAAAGTAAATAAATGTAACAAGTGTCAAAAGTTATGTTGATCGTTATGGAAGAATTAAATTCCTTTGCACTCAGTAAATCCTAGTTTACCATTTGAAATTTGGGCTTTTGATTTTGTCAATCCTTTCCCAAAAAGAGCAAAAAGGTTGAGAGAAAAATACATTATTACAGTCGCCGAATACTTAACAAAGTGGAAAGAAGCAGAACTAGTCAAGAACTATACAAAGGAAATAGCTGCAAAGTTTTTTTACGAAAATATAGTAACCATATTTGGTTGTCCCTTAACGATAATTAGTGATCAAGGAACACACTTTGTCAATAGTGTAATCGAAGTATTACTTAAGAAATTCATGATCGACCATAGAAGAACAAATGCATATCACCCACAAGCTAATGGATTTATCGATTCTTTTAACAAAATATTACATAAGGGCCTCATGAAAATATGTGGTCTCAATAGAGATGACTGGGACAAGAATGTTCCAGCAATACTATGGGTATATAGAAAACATATAAAATATCGACTAGACAAACACCCTTTAAACTAGTTTACAGACAAGAAGCAATGATCCCACTACATTTATGTGTCAATGCAGGTCGAATAGCTTATCTTTTGTATTTTGATCACATGGTGAATACAAGCCAATGCTTCTACCATTGAAACCAATTAGAGGAAGAAAGGATGTTAGCACAACAACATCAGGAAATTTAGAAAAGTCAGCAAAAATCCTAGAATGATTAACACATTAAGAAGAAAGACATCAATAAAGGATACTTGGTACTTCTATATGACATTCGCGTAAAAGGTAAACCAATCAAGATAGAGACTCCATGGTTTGGTTCATATATGGTCGAGGACATCTAACCTTCAGGAGTAGTACAATTGAAAATGCTACTAGGGCACCCTTTCAAGAAGTTAGTCAATGGTGCCTGACTAAAAAGATATCATACATAGTCTCCTAAATCCCTACTAGTGAAAACCTCCTTGGGG
>JZKD02S1890903.1:7197-27176 GCA_000966675.3 Picea glauca
ACAATCCATGAAGGAACTTCAACCAATAAGGCTCCTATGTTTGATGGAACAAATTTTTCCTTCTAGAAGGTTATAATGAGAACATACATCATGGCCTTAGGTGTTGATGTTTGGGATGTTGTAGAGACTGGATATACAAAACCTGTTGTGTTAGCTTCCAAAGATGATAAGTTAGAATTTAGCTTCAATGCAAAGGAAATGGATGCTATATTGAGTGGGCTTGCTGAAGATGAAATTGTAAAGGTCATGAAATTTGAATCTGCCAAAGAAATGTGGGATAAACTTATTAGCAGTTATGAAGGAGATGAGAAAGTAAAAGATGCCAAACTTCAGACACATAGATTGAAATTTGAACAACTAAAGATGAATGAGGATGAAACAATTAGTAAATATTTTTTAAGGGTTGAGGAACTTTTGAATGCCATGAAGGGTCTTGGTGAGAAGATTGAAGACACAATTTTAGTTCAAAAGATTTTAAGATCTATGCCTGATAGATTTAATACAAAAGTTTCAGCAATAGAAGAACTGGATGATCTTAAAACTTTGTCTATTGATAAACTCCTAGGAAATCTACCTGCTTATGAAATGATGATTATCAAAGATAAATTCACCACTAGAGAATCATATTTTAAATAAGACACAAATATTGATTCGGAATTAGATGATATTGAGGCAAAATTTGTGAGAAGGTTAAAGAAAGGATCAGGCAAATATCAAGGAAAGCTTCCCTTCAAATGTTTTAACTGTGGAAAGATAGGTCACTTTGCATCTAAGTGTCCACACAAGAACAAGGACTAGAACTTTGAAGGTGAAGAGAAGTACAAATCCAAGAGATTTGGTAAAAATAAAAGTTTATGTGTAAACAATGATGACTCTTCAGAAGACATAGATAGTGACTCTTCCTATGAAGAAAAGGTTAATGACTTTATGTTTATGGCCAAAGAGGATTATGATAATAAAATCATAGGAAGTGATGTTAATGATGAAGAAGTTGTGGCTGATATGGAAGGTGAACTAATCAGTGCTTTAGAAGAGATTGACAGACTCAGACTTAAGAAGAGAAAACAAAAACAATTGTTGATGCAGTTTGAAAAGAATGGTAAAAAACCTGATGAAGACTTTGCCCTTCTAAAAGTGGAGTTAGAAGAGGAAAAGAAAATAGAGGACACTCTGAAACAATAGTTATCAGATAAGAAGGAAATATGTGAAGCCTTGGAAGAAGACATAGTAAAAACTAGAAAAGAGATGGAGAAGTTTAAAGCATTGTATCTCCAAAATCTTCCAAGCATTAAAGCCTCAACAGAACTAAACGACATTCTGAGCTAACAAAGATCTCCTTTGTTGAAGACTTATTTAGGCTATGTTGGGCCCGAGATATGATCAGTTTTATGACAATAATTAGATACTTTTGCCAAATGTACATATGTGTTTTTCATGTTTTGGAGAAGCTTTTTGAAGAATTTTGTGCCAAAACGGTATGATCCAGACCAGGTATGTATAATTCATGTTTTATATTGACCTTGAGTATGATTCATTACATTTTTATGTTTCCAAGGATCAAATTCATGTTTTTTGGTGTTACAGGGAAAAATCACATCACATTTCTACTTTTGGCACTCAGTCCGGCACTCCATCCAGTACTTGATCCAGTACCCGGTCCGACACTGCATCCAACACCTCGTCCTGCACAAAAACAGTGGGTGATTTGGTAGTTATGGTATTGGTGCCCAGTGGTAGGAAAATCAGGAACATGGGTTTTGGTCATGCTTGCCACCTCCAGCTGTTGAACTTTTGACAACTTAGTTTGGGTTGTTGAGCAAAGCGATTATTGGCTCACTCCATTTCAGCAGTTAGGGCACCATTAATGTAATTTGTCATTTTTAGAAGTGGTTTGACCCTCTAGTGGTCGACCACTTGGTTTGTAAATCTTATAAATACCACCGTGGTGGTCATACAATAGTTAAGTAGTAGAATAAGTAGAGGATTAGAGACAAATATGATTTTCCTCTATTTTTGCTATTTTCGGTTGCTAGAATTATATGAAACTGTGTTTTTGAGTTTTAATGGTGAAATCAACTTGCTAAATTCGTGGTATGCCTTTGAGAAGTGACCACGACTTGCTGGGGACCCACCAGTAGTATGGTAATTGTTCTTTAAGTTATTTATGCATTTCATAGCTTAGATGTCTTTATCTCATTTCCTGTACATGCATTGTTATTTTTCTTTTGTTATATAATTTGTTGTTGTAGCTTAACTGTTTAGTTCTTTTGCAGGTTAGTATGAAGGCTTGTGTTAATATGCATTGATTTTGTAGTTAGGAATGAATTTGCAAATTCATACACTAACCCCGTGTGCAATTAGATATTAGATTGTGTTTTGTTTATGCTCTTGAAATTAAATTTAAAATAGAAGTTAAAACATAGTAGAACAAAGTTTTATTTCATGCTTCCTTTAAACAAGGCTTCGGTGGATGGATAGGGTTAGTTTTAGTTTTTAATCATAGATTGCTTATTCCATTGTTATATAGATCTTGCTTAACTAGTTGTTAGTTAATGTATTCATTAGTTTACTTTTTATATGTCATGTTTTAATTTATGTTTTTAAGAATTTTCCTTCTTGCACTTTGAATTGTTAAAATAGATATAGCATAGTTTCACTTTATGCACTTTCTTTCCTAGAATTAGATTGCAATCACAATTCTTAGTCAATGATTGAATTTACTTATGATTTTTTATCACATAATATAGAATTACAATTAAAATCTCATTATACTGTTGATGGTTAATAGTCACATGAATATGTAGGGTAATTAACATTATTTCCGTAATGTCTAAGTTCTCATTTGATTGTTTAATCCACACCTTTCACTTTGCTATTGGGATCAATATTGAGCTTATACCGCTTGAATTATTTTTTGTTGTCAAGTGCCATCGAGATATTATAAGACACCAGAGACATTTACACAACCACCAACACTATATTTGATTTTTCATAGGTTAAAAGATAGTTTCTTGCTTTCATAGATCAGAGGATAGTTTTATTTCTATTGTAGGATAGATAGTCTTTGGTTTTGGTAGATTAAAGAGCAGTTTGCTTATCATAGATTAAAGGTTAGTTGTTAGTTCTTATTTCTTTCAATTAAATATATTTCCTTTTATGAATTAGAAATAGTTTTGAAGTTTGAATTAAGAATAGAAATCACTTGTCTCTTAGCTTAATTAGTTGTTCAATGAGTAGTCTTACTTAGTTTTCTTACAGTAGAAGTTATCTTAAGGTAGTTAGCTATTTAGTTTATTTAGTAGGTTAATTTCTTACTTGTCTATTCTTGCTTTGATAGTATAGTTGTTTATTTACTTGCTTTCACATGATAGTTGCTCATTGAATTTAGGTAGGCTAGTTAAAGTAGTTTGCTTTTGCTATTTTCTTATTGTTATGCTTAAATACTTGCTTTTGCTTATTGTCATGATTGAACTAGTTTTCTTCAAGTAGGGTTTTCATTTGTTTTCATAGGACTATCCATCGATCCTTGGTCCAAAAGTACTTAGGTTACATAGTTTCAAGTTGCTTAGTAGGGTTTGCTCATTAGATAGCTTTTCTTGAGTAGATTAGCCCTTAGATAGACACTTCCTTAGTTAGACTATACTACTACCAGGACTTCTACCTTTGGCATATATTTTTATACAACTCTAAGTTTACTTACCCCAGGTTGACAATTTAATTAAGGGTTTTTAGTGTGTTTTTAGTACATATAGAACACCCATCATTTTTAGCGCCACTGCTGGGCAGTTTTCTCAAGGTAGGAAGTAGTTAGGAAATAGATAATTCCTAGACCTTAGCATTAGATTGGTGGCAAGGGAACTTTAAGACGAGAGGTAAGAACCTTCGCATCTGCTATTGCAAGCTCCCCCAAACCCAATGGTAGTTTTTTTTTTTTTTTTTTGTTTTCTTTCATGAATAGACCTAGAGATCCAAAAGGTAGATACATTAAATCTAAATCAGACCTTTCAACCAAGGTTCCTTCTGACCTTTTTGGGGGAAGGAACGTTCCACTTATAAAATCCGTAGACCGATACCAAAAAACAAGAGCTAGCTCAACTCAAAGAGATAAAATAGTCTCTAAAGATACTAACACAGGGAGCACTATAGAACAAGAAATTGAAGCATCAATCATAGTAGGATAGGTGGCAAGACCACTCGAGCCTTCCACAGAACCAAACAATACAACCTTTGCTTTTACACCACCTCTAGGAGATCCTAACTTTGAGGACATCATAGACCTTGAACAGGTGAGTAAATTGTTTGGTAGTTCATCCAACGTAATTATCTCTCAAATTGACACAAAAACTTTGGCACCAATAATCTCAACTAGCTCGAGTAGAGTCCCAGACATCCAATCAATAGGAAGGCCTTTCCATCAAGGGGAAACCCTGTTCTCTTCAAAGATAAAACCACCTAGGTACTCTCTTTTTGGAAATCAAACCAATATGAATGATCAGGAGGACCATAACAATGTAAGACACAGGGAGGAAAAAGAAACTAGAAACCAAACCGAAACTAACTTTGGGTTTCCAATTTTGGACACCACCCCAAATGTCAACATGAAGAACATTCCTCTCTCAACACTACCTACCTTTTATGGTAAAAAAAATGAATATCTAGACACCTTCCTATTTGAATTTGACATATTGTGTAGGAGCTACAACTACGTATAAGATGCCTAGAAACTAAAACTCTTTCCTGCAACCCTCAAATACTCTGCACTAAGATGGTTCATGGGGTTGGGAGAATCCAGTATTAGGTCTTTGGAAGCCATGAAAGACATATTTCTTAAAATGTACCAAGACTACAGTAAGACCAAAGAGTCTCGTAATGACATATTTAAAATCCAACAGTTAGAAGACGAGACCCTTGAAGATTATATGGAAAGATTTGGTTATATCTCCTAGAAGTCAAAATACCATGACCTTCCAAAGGATGCAGTTAGGGCTCTTTTCCTTAAGGGAATTTCAAAAGAATATCTAGATATGCTTAACCTGATGGCATCAGGTGAAATCTCCCATAAACCATTTACCAAAATATGTGAAATGTTTAAAAATTACTCAAGGAGTAGAACCAAAACAGGAAAGAATGTCTAGGACCCTTATAATAGAAACTTCAAACTAGTTAGTTCAGGTGGTATCACGAGAACAGAGATAGGGAACCTTTTAGAAAACTTCAAGACAGATATCTTAAGCACAATAGGTTCCCAGTTGGACACCCTAAAAACCAAAAAGAAACAGGAGGAGGAAAATGTCGCAATGTGCATATATTTCCCAAGATGTAGGAGGAAGCATTCCTCAAGGGAATTCCCATTAGATAACATTTCAGTTTGTGGCTTCTGCATGGAAGACCACTCAACTAAAAAATGTACCTCATTGTCTGGTTTATTAGCCATCTATAGGATTGGGGATCCTGGGCATTCTTCTTACACACCGAGGAGGCCATGGCAGCCTAAGAACCAACCCACATACCCATACCTACAATCTCAAGTTCCACCATATTATCAACAATAACAACAATAGTGGAACTCACCAGGTTGGAAAAATTGGTCTACTCAATACCAACATCCCTGGCTTCAAGGATGGAGAGGAGGACATAACCAAGGAAGCCCTCAAGATCCACCTATCCCTATGTCCAACCACCCTTATCCTCAGTACCCACCAAACACTCCACAACTTTTGCCAGGTTTTGTTCCACCACCTTTACCTCCTATCCCACAACAAAAATCCCTACAATATCAAAATGCAAGCTCCCCAAGACCGACATTATTACTGGCATAACCAGTTTCGAATCCCAATAATAATCCCCCTCAACCTCTTCACAATGTTGAGATTTAGGCCTTCCCGACATATGTTATTAATCTTGTTCCATTACAAGAAATTCAACTAAGATCAGGAAAAGTTCTAGATAGGCAGAGACCTTCAGTAGTCATCCAGGAAGAAGAAGAAGAAGAAACCACCAAACAATCCACGGATGAAACTAGGTGGGAAGATGTTATTATCCCAAAGGACCAAGAATCCAAGCTTCCCCAAAATGAACCTTCACAAATTAGGAAGGTCCATCCTTATCCAGACCGATTGGTAATCGAGAAATCTACCACCCGACCAGAATTTGACATCTTGAATGAATTGAAGAATATTTGTGTCTAGATTCCCCTACTTCAAGCCATTAAAGACATTCCAATATATAGTAAGGTAGTCAAAGAACTGTGTATTAAGAATCCGAGTAGGAAGCAAAAGGACCCTCCTACAGTACATTTGGTAGGACTTTCTGAGTACATATCAGAGCAGCCAAAACTAGCAAAATATGGGAACCCAGGAAATCCTGTAGTGACCATAACCATTAATAAGGTCTCCATTGGAAACACTCTCATAGACCTAGGGGCAACCATCAATGTTATGACTGCTACTACCTTGGAACAATTATAGTTACAACCTCTTCTTCGGACCACCCCAACCATTTTGGAATTAGAAGATAAGACTAGGGCTATACTTGAAGTAATTTTAGATGATATCATGGTTACTTTAGCCTTGTGGGAGTACCCAGTAGATTTTATTTTCATTCACTCAAAGGATCCTACCAAAGGCCATCTTGTCATTTTTGGAAGACCTTGGCTAGCCACAACCAATGCATTTATTGGCTGTAGAGAAGGGGAAATGACCATATCAAATGGTATCTCTATCCAAAAGCTCACCATTTACCCTCCAGATAGACCTATTATGGAGAATCTATCATGGCTTGAATGTCCATACGAGAATGAGGATTGGGAAGAACCCATATTGCCAAGTGACCATGCATGGGCACTTTAGGAGCACACAACAGAAAATGTGCTAACCCAATTTATTTCTACTATCACATGTGTGGATTTTCCACAATCTTTTCCCCAATTTGAGTACATGTTTGGGGAATAATTTCAAGAACAATTGGACCCATCCATTTTGTCTTCAAAATATTTTATCTTCAAGATAGATGAGTCTACCGTGTCTTATACTATGCCCTATGAGATTAGTACAGGGAAATTTTTACATATAAACTCTGGGCTGGATAAAGACCAACATAAACAATTAGTAGATATCCTTAAAGAACAATCAGGAGAATTTTCCTGGGAATATATTGACATGAAGGGTATACACCCTGACACATGCATCCATCACATATATACCTAGGGGGAAGTAACACCTGTTAGGCAACCTCGGAGAAGGATGAACCCAACACTCAAAGACATAGTCAAGGAGGAGATCCAAAAGTTGTTAAATGTCAGATTTATCTATCCCATCTCTGAAAGTAAGTGGGTATCCCTGCTTGTAGTGGTTCCAAAGAAAGTGACAGGGAAATGGAGAATTTGTGTTGATTTCTAGGAACTCAATAAAGACACTCTGAAAGATTACTTTCCTCTCGCTTTCATTAACCAAGTTCTAGATACCTTGTCTAGAAAGAAGTATTTTTCCTTTCTAGATGGGTACAATGGGTACAATCATATTCTTATAGCACCCGAGGACTAGGACAAGACTACCTTTACTTGTCCTTGGGGCACCTATGCCTATACGGTCTTACAATTTGGGTTCTATAATGCTCCTGCCACATTTTAATGAGCAGTATTAGGGATATTTGTCGATCTTATTCATGATTGTGTGGAGGTCTAGATGGATGAATTCATAGTCTATGGTAACACTTACCAAGAAGCCTTAAACAACTTAGAAAAAGTCCTCATCAGATGCCAGGAAATGAACTTATCTCTAAGTCATGAAAAATGAAAAATGTTGTTAACTGAAGGAGTGGTTCTAGGACATCATGTTTCATATGAAGGGATAAAAGTTGATCTTGCAAATATTGAGGTCATCTTTAGACTTCCACCCCCCAAGACTCAGAAAGAGGTGAGAATCTTTCTTGGACATGCTGGATATTACTGATGATTTATTGAAAATTTTACAAAGATTGTTGCACCTATGTTTGGATTGTTAATAAAAGATGTTGATGTTGTTTGGATTGAACAGTGTCAAACTGCCTTTGAAACCCTGAAAGCTAAGATGTTTGTGGCACCAGTTCTTAGAGGGCCCAATTGGACTCTCCCATTTCATATATCCACTGATGCCTCTAACACCGCAATAGAAGGGGTATTAGGGAAGAAAGAGGACCAATTGTCCTACGCCATTTATTTTGTGAGAAAGAACTTGTCCCCTACCGAGTTGAACTACACAGTCACCGAGAAAGAATTCTTGGCAGTTGTTCATGATATTAACAAGTTTTGTCATCACATTATAGGTTATGAAGTATTTGTACATACAGATCATTCTGCCATTAGATTCCTCATGAATAAACCCATAACTAATGGCCGAGTGACTAGGTGGCTCCTGTTATTGCAATAATTTAATATCACTGTGCTTGATCGACCTGGAAAGGATAATGTAGCAGCTGATTTTCTTTCAGGAATAAAAAATGAGGATGATGATATCCCTGTAGATGATAGTTTCCCAGATGAGCATCTTTTTCCCCTCTCTGTAAATACCCCATGTTTTGTCGATATGGAAAACTATCTGGCTACTAGGAAGTTACCGTCTCATTTGCCACCTCATGAAAAGAGGAAAATTATTACACAGAGTGTTAATTACTCTTGGGTTAGTCATGACCTTTTTCGTACAGGTCTTAATTTGATTATTTGTAGATGTGTCCGAGAGGATGAGGTACCTGAAATACTACGAAATTGTCATGATGGACCATGTAGTGGCCATTTTTCTGACAAACTCACATCATAGAAGGTGCTACATTCGGGTTACTATTGACCTAGCATTTTCAAAGATGCTACCAAGTATGTGAGAAGCTGTGATAGTTTCCAAAGGATAGGAAGACCTACGTCCACTGACGAAATGCCTTTGCATGCCGAAGTTATGATAGAACCCTTCGAAAAATGGGCCCTCGACTTTGTAGGAACAATTTCACCCATGTCCTGTAGCAAGAACTATATTTTGGTTTGTATGGACTATGTCACCAAATGGGTAGAGGAAAAATACCTATTCAGGGCTACAAATAAGTATGTTGTCGAATTCATCTATGAAGACATCTTTACCCACTTCAGTGTCCCTCATGAAATTGTTACGGACCAAGGCACTCAATTCACTTCCAAGCTGATCAGAGAGCTAACAGAGAAATATGGGATTAAACACTTGTTGATGTGCAAAATTGATTGCTCGTCAACTGGAAGAGTGAATCTAGTCCGGGGTTGTCTAATTAACCCAAGCCGTTTGGATTGAATCACTCTAATGGGTTTAATGGCTCCACTGGCCAATCTAAAATCCTAAAGGAAACAAAAAAGAAATGAAATAACACACTAAATACAAATCACTCAAACATATATGTATATATATATATATATATATATATATATATATATATATATATATATATATATATATATATATATATATATATACAGTTTATTTAAATAATATTTATATGATAGTGCTAATTTATCTAATTCATATATACAACATATACAAATAATGAGTTTTCATATGAACTCATAAGAAAATCGAATGTAAAATAGTTCTTTTAATGAAGGTAAATAAAGAAAGCAAAAGTTCTATTTGTTTTGATTTGTTTGTTTTTTTTAATTTACATGCATTCACAATGATTAAATATTAAACTACTTAATTGAACAGAAAGATATAGACAACGAAAATTATACTATATATAAGAACTTTTGTAATAAGCAAACAAACGAAATAAAAGAACAATCTAACCTATTAATCACTTGAGGAGTATGCGTCCAACTGTTTGCGTAAATCGTGCATCATTCCATCCATGAGATAAATTTATTGTGCATCTTCACACTGTTTGGTACAAACACTAAACTGTGCATTGACTGGTGTATTTAATTGATAAAGCAATAGGACGCAAAATAATTACAGTGATATAATAGACTACAAGTGATAACACATGAGATAAATCCTACAATTACAACTTGCATTTAATTAATCAACATATTTAAGGTAAACCTCATAATATGAATTGAAATATCATTCAATTGTTTTGATAAAACTGAAGCATAAAATCATGAACCATGAAGAAAAACTATCTTGACAACAAAACAATCTGTGAATAAGAAAGCTATCTGCAGTCATTCAATTACCAAGATAAACAAATTATAGATCACAACAACATTCACAGATGATGAAAGCATAAAGTAAATATTTGTTATGTCTAAATTTGAGTATAAACTGTTCACAATAAGCCCCAAGACAAGATGCCTCTGATTACAAAAATGATAGGTTTATAAAGGCCTCAAAAAAGATAATTGTTTCTGTTCCTGAGATCAAATATTTATTTCAAAAATAAAGGGGGATGCAACCACCCTGATCCTACTAAATCCTCCAAAACTAACAATAGTTCATTTTTGTTCATACAAAATGCATCAAAGATATGACTGTAATGTCTCAAGGATGCCTCAAATCAATTTGTAATCATGGATTCCTGAATATACTGAAAGAAAAAGGAAAATATAAAGATTTTAGATACATTTTCAACCACTACTTTACACAATTCGAATTAACATAACTGGCTACAGAATCTTGTGATTCTGTAGCTAGTTATTAGTAAATGAAATCCAATTTATTGTAAAATAAAGCAATCTAATTTTAATAAATAATCCTATTTTAAGATGAAGAATCATACCTCCAACTATGAAATCAAATTGTATCCGGCAACCTTGGAATTCACAATGGCTGTTGCAGCCTCCACATTTTTAAATACTACATTGCTTGTTGTCTTTATACATTTTTCTTTGCCTTGAATAACAGATTTGAGTCTATGGTTTTCGCTGGTTAAGACATTGATATGATCCTTTAAATCCTTAACCCGTGACTATAGGATAGGGATATCAGTATAATATCTATCAATCCATGATAGACAGGGTTCACAATTTGACTGTGCAACGGTTGCATGGGAAAAAACTTGGTTGTGAACCACAGCACCTTCCATACTGATAGTGGATTCATTAACCAATTTGACACCAGGATAATTTGGATTTTTTTTCATACAGACATAAATTATCAACAAAATTGTAGGGTCGATCAAGGGGTGGCTCGAATGAATGAAGGTCTTCTATAGTGAGGAACCTATCAATTTCAGAGTCTGAACTCTCATTGACTTCGATCATACTAATCGAACTTGAATGAGAGTTCGACTTGTTACGAAGCCTCCTAGAAATTAGGCTCCCAACTCTCTTGTTCTTAAAATTTATATCAATATTGCTCTTAGATATCTTTCCTATAGGTTTCTTTAAATTTTTAACACAGTCGTTTGGATGTATAATCGGCTGACAGGCTTATTCAAAAACCTTTGTATCGATCAAGGGTTTGTTGTAAGGGGGTAAGACACAGGTCTAGGAAGGTGAGAGAGACGTTGTAGGGTGGACAAGGGTCTCCTCAACCACGAGTTTATCTACCTCTTCCAAATCATGGTTACCATAGCCATTTTAGGTTATGAATGAATCCCAGCTGTCATTCTGTAACTCTAACTGATGCATGAGCAAGATTTTAATTAGGCCATGATGGAAAAGGCTAGAGTTTGACTGCTGTTTCTTGTATCTTTTGGCCATTTTATAAAGACTCCTCAGTAAGTAATACAACATGTTCAAATGGAAGCCCATAAAAATCATAAGCAGACACAAATGGTAAAAAAACAAAAGACCGAAATGTCCCTCACAGGTAACAAATTGTTTTACCATAGTAAGAAAATCGTGCCACTGAGATTTTAGGAAGGAAATGGGCATACCTTTGTCACACCCTTTTATTTTCCAAGATGTAAACAACAGGCTCCAAGGAACTTCTTCCACTTTTTCATTTTTAAACCATCTTTGACTGTTTGCAGGTAATCTTGTAGCTTGACTCAAGAAATCCTCTGTAACCTCCAGTTGTACATCACCCACTTTCTCCCTACACCCATCAAAGGGGAAAGCGAACTCTTGGGCAACTTGTAAATTAAAACCCTGAAATTTCTTAATGAAAATGAGCTAGCCACTTCTCTCCAAATCTTCTCTGGCATCGCCATATAAGAGCGGAGTTTGAATGCCATTTGGTTCAACTCTCACAACAGGAGCCATAACCCAAGCCCATGAAATTCCAATAGTGAACAATGTATGAACATAAACTTATAACGATTAGACGAGTGTTTAATTGAAATGCATGTGAAGAGGGTTTGCAAAGCCCAAGGCCAGTCTTGGGAATGATATCTACCTGCAAATCGTAATGCCACCTTTGCATCTAGTACAAGTCTAGGACCAAAGCATTAAAATGAAAAATAAGTGCGCACATCGTGGGTTCTATCACAAGGTTTGGGTAGGTCGAAAATAAAAGGTTTAGCAAAAGAAATGTAAATCCAAGAATCAAACAAAACCATACCAAAAATCAAATCGTGGGGGTCCTTTGTTTATACAACCATCAATCTCTAAGCATGCTTGGTGTTGAAAGGATCGAAACATAGAGAGTAACTCTTCATGGCAAGGAACCAAACTTCATTAATAAACTGTATGAACAATTTGCCTTTGACAAATTTTTGGAATAGAAAGGTAACACAGTCGAACATTTTCATGCTTCGTATTCATGCTTCTAGTCATGAACGAAGCATGAAAGAAAATAATAGGAAATAGTGACAACTTTCAACTGTCGTTTCGAAAATTGCGTCATGAAGAGTAATAAAAATAAATGACTCCAGTTAGGCAGCTATGTAGATCAATTAATTAGTATAAAAAGTTAACAAACATGTTGAGCGCCAACAATGGCGACATGTTGGGAGAAGCAGTTATCTCTGCAATATGAACTAGTTCGGGTTAGAGAATTCTAAAAACTTCAAATTGAAGAACAACTGCAAGGTTATTTGAAAATCTTTAAAAAGAACAAGACGCAACCCATTTTCAGATATCTTTCATTTAAAAGAATGAAATCTGGTGACAAACTTAACAAAAGAAAGCCACGATGTTCAAGTTAAAATATCCAATACTATTGATAGGGCCACTACTGCCAGCAAGCATCCATAGCCTCGATAGGGATGTCAATTAACCCACTCTAACGTCTGTATCCTGCCCAAAAAATTTCAAATCAGAATGAAGGATGCTTATGGCCAAAACAAGGTTTATACCTGAGAATTTTCTTTTACCTGACATCACTTCGCTGCTAGTGGGTCTGTTCAGTACCCCGACGAAGTTATCTTGGTGACATGCATGCATTTACCCACTGCCAGTAGACCTAGTCAGTGTCTCGGCGGGTTTACAAACACTTCTCACAACTCTCTGAGAATTTATTCACATTCTGATATAGTTTTAAAGATATTCAACAGAGCGGCGTGACACTCAAAATTCCAGTTTTTTTTATTTAATACAACTTAATATTTTCACAGGCCTTAAAATTTTTATTTTTATTTTAAGCTAACCTTCATCAAGACCTAAAAAACAGTTCATTGATAGAACTAATTTTCAAGGATAGGGAGACATCATTGAGTTAATTTCTTAAAAAGCAGAGACAATGTAAAGAGACCTTTTAAAGATATTCGTGAATACTTTCAAGTGCAAATTGAGACTGAGAAATCGACTTTCAAACAAAATAACACCTTGAACCAGCCTACAATTTCAGAGAAGGACAACAATAGATGTTCTTACAGCCTTTGACAGTTGTTTCGAAATGAAGCATTCTGTTTTTCTCTGTATGAGCTAGTCTGTAATACAAGCATATATGACTCAAAAGGATCGATGAACAGAAATGAAAACAAAAGCAAACCAACAAAGAAAAATTGGAAAGCAAAGAAATTCAAACAGAAAAAATATGTACAGAAGGTGTATCGGAGAGTCGTCAGGTAAAATACCTTTTGAGAGCTTAGTCATTCACCGCAAAGGTGTCTGGCTATCCCTCTAAATTTTGGAGGCGGAAAGAACTGGGACCTAGTTTTTCAGCAATTAGAAATGGTCCCAACCACAGGTTTTGAAACTTAGTATGTTCTCCTTTCCCCTCATGAGGTTTGTCCCATTTAAGGACAAGATCACCTACTTCAAAATTTCTTTCTAAGGTAGAATTAGAATCAAACCAATTTTTGACAATGAGTTGGTGTTGATCCAATTTTCATTTTGCTTGAGCCCTTACTTCCTTTAACTTCAACAAAGCATTAACCTGATTTTCCAAAGGAGAACAGTCTTAACTACAAAGCATTAACCTTCTGTGATAACTACAGAGATGGAAGAATGACATGTGGTGGAAGAATCACTTCCCTGCCGTAAACGAGAAAAAAGGGGGAGTTACCAACAATAGTTTTAGGAGTTACCCTATCAGCCTAGATTGCATTAAATAGTGCATTATGCCAATTTTTGTGGTTTCCGGAGACCGTTCTCTTGATGCTCTTGATCAAGTTTTTATTAGTTGATTATGCCAAACCATTGCCTTGGGGGTAATAACTGGTAGAGTATTTTAATTTTATTCCTTTTTCTAAAGAGAAATCACTCATTTCGAGAGATGAAAAATAGGAAGCATTATCAAATACTAGGCATTCAGGAATACCAAAGCGAGTGATAATACTTGAATTCAGGAAGGATATTACCTGGCTGGTGTTTACAACTTTTAATGGTGCAAGCTTAGACCATATGGTGAAATAATTTGTGGTTGTTATGATGTATTTATGATGCTACGAGGATGTAGGGTTGATTGGACCTATAATATCGAGGCCCCATTGCTGAAAAGGGGAGTCTACCGAAACTGGTTGCAGTGGGAATGTTGACTTCTGTACTCGTCTAGATACCTTTTGAGAGATTACACACTTGTGGCATAAGGCATGGGCATCTTTGAAAAGAGTAGGCTAGTAATACCTTGCTCTTAATATTTTTTGTGCAGTGGTGTCTCCACCGAAATGCCCACCGGCTTGCCCTGCACATAATTCCAATAAGACTTTATCTGCTTCATCTTTTTCTAGACAACGCATAAGTATTCCATCGAAATTTTGGCAAAACAAAATACCATTTACCAGCTAAAAAGAAGAAGATTTTAATCTCAATGCTCTCCTCTTTTTTGGATCAAGGTGTCGGGGAGATGATCCATGTATTAGATAAAACTTGATGTCATCATACCAAGGACTAGTAAGGTTTTGTGCATAGCAGATTTGATTTTGATTGTGCTGGTCCTGAAGTGACATATCAGTTTCATTATGTTGTCCTATAGCTGAATCAACAACCAATTTACACAAACCTTGGCCTCTAACAATTTGTGCTGGGGTAATTTCTATGTCATATTCTTGTAAGGATGTGACCCAGTTTGCCCTTTTTTCACCTAGTTCTTTCTGTACTAACAAATTTTTGACAGCAGAGTAAGGGACAATGATTTTCATCCTAGATTTCAGTAGATAAGATCGAAAGTGTTTTACTGCTTTAAAAATAACATAAGCCCTCTGATCTACTGTTGGGTAATTAAGTTCTGCTCCCTTAAAGGATGAGATCATAAAGGCAATTGGGACTTTGTTGTTTTCAACATTCTTTTGGGTTAGCATAGTGGCATAAGACCAATGAGAGGCAAATGTGTAAAGAGTGAAATCTCGTGAAAAATCAGGGCTCACTAGGGAAGGGGCATCTACTATAGAATTTTTTATTGAGTCAAAAGCTTGACTTTCTATAGGTCCCCAATGGTACTGCACATCCTTTCTTATTAAATTTTGTAATGGTTTGACCATTTCTGAAAAGCTAGGGATGAACCTTCTAACAAAGTTTATCTGACCTAAGAAAGATTGCATGGACTTTTTGGAAGAGGGAGGGGGTAGTTTTGAAATGACTTGGTTCCTTTCAGGTTCAATAATCATCCCTTCATTTGATACAATGAATCCGAGGAGCTTACCTTGTTCTACTGCAAAGACAATTTTTTTAGGATTTAAAGAAATACCGTACTTAGGACATCGTTGTAGAACATATATTAGATGAGCTAGATGATCTCCTTTATTCTTTGAGAAGACAGTGACATCATCTAGATAAACTACTACAGATTGATTGATTAAGCCTCATAAAGTGATATGCATCGCTCTCTGAAAGGTGGCACTGGAATTTATGAGCCCAAAGGGAATTTTCCTATAAGCATAGGTACCCCATGGAGTACGGAAAGTGGTTTTGAGCTAGTCTGGGGAAGACATAAGGACTTGGTTATACCCTGAAAAACCATCCAACAACGATAATCTTTCAGAACCAGATACTTGTTGGAATATCTGTTCCATGGGAGGAACAGGGTAGTTGTCTTTATCAGACGCTCGGTTTAAATTTTTGAAATCGACACATAGTCGTATTTCACCACTCTTCTTCCTTACAGGGGCAAGATTAGAGACCCACTGTGTATGCCTTACTGAGAAGATTATTTTAGCATTCAAGAGTTTGTTTAATTCTTTCTTGACTGTTGGTTCAAGTTTTGTGTGCATCTTTCTTAACTTCTATTAAAAAGGTTGGGTCTGGGGTTTCATGGGAATAATGTGTTGTATGATGTTAGGATCAAAGGTATTTAGATCGTTATATGTCCAAGAAAATAAATCTTTAAATTCCTTAAGCAACTTAATAAATGTTGTCTTTTATTGCTCATAACATCCCATTCCCAAATTGATGCACTGTGGGTTATCTTTAGTTCCTAAATTTACTTTTTCATGTGTCAAGGAAGAACTATTCATTTTACAATTCACTGATTTTCTGAATTTATCGTGAAGATCATAAAAATTTTCTAATCTAACCACAGATTTTGGGATAGATTTTACCATATCTGATGTGGACTCTGGGGATCTTGGATCTAGTATTACTATAAAATTGCAAAGGTCTTTGTCATGGATACCTTCATCGATAATTATGCCTTCGAAAGTTTCTTCCATGTGCAGAAAACTGATGATCTGTTGATCGTCATCGAAGACTCTCCAATTTGTGATGTTTTCCGAGATGGATGGTCAGAACAACAACTCGATGGAAAAAGCATTTGGAGAAAGGCCTTCTGCAAGAAAAAGTTCAGAGGCGACATTAGCTAACAAATCAGCCTCAGAATTATTCGAGCTCAAAATAGAATTAATGTTAAATGAAAAAAAATTATTTATTAAATTCCATACCTCAGTTTGATAGCTTTTCAGGTGTGGAGATAAACAGTGAATAGAGTTTTTTACCTGTCTAACCACAATTTTTGAATCACCAAAGATTGTCAAATTCTGAATCCTCAAATCTAGTGCTTTTTTGAGACCTTGCAGGAGTGCCTCGTATTCGTCCGTATTGTTTGTGAATTCAAATTATAAATGGAAAGCGATCAAAGTTTTGTTACCTACTGGATCAATGAGCACACACCTTGCACCATCTCCTTCCTTAGATTTAGACCCATCGAAGTAAAGAGACCAGATTTGATTTTCGTTAGGTGCATGTGACCACTGAGCGAGGGTTGACTATGTGCATGTCATAATTTCAGACTGTTGTTCCAGGTCAGTAATGGTAGAAGTTTCAGCTATGAAATTGCCAAAAAAAGTGTCCATCCCCTATATTTCAGGTGAATTGGTGGAAGCAGAGAATGGTTCATTAGGATCATTTAAATCAGTTACTGTTAACTTAAGATAATGCTCATGATTGACCTTGATTCTATTAGGCTTTCCATTCTTGGGTAGCCACAAGTGAGACCAATCTATTGAAAAATAACCATTTAGCTGTTCGGACCAATCTCTACTTAAAAACAAGCCATATACTTCGAGGATATCAATGACAATAATATCAATAATTTGATGGAATTTAGGATTAGATGATAATCTGATAAGCACATTTTTTAATTCACCTATTACTTTAACACTAGTTCGATCAAGCTGAATAATTTTTAAGCTGGAAGATTGAACTTCGACATTAATTTTTTGGTAGACAAACTAAGGCATTACGTTTGACAATGCACCTGAATCTACCATATAGTTATGTACATTCCTATTGAAAATTTCAAAAGTCAACAAAAAGGGTGGGACATTTCTACGAGTATTAACAGTGGAAGTTTTTTTTTTTTTAGTTGCAGCCCCTGAAACTAGTTTATCTACATTTGTTACACTTTTTACAGCAAGGTCTCTTTTATCAGAAGACTCTAGCGTCATTTTAATGGAGACCTTTTGAGGTGTTTTGGGGCTGTTTTCTGCAGATTTGTTGTTGTTCGGATTGTTGTTTTTGTTGTTTTCTGCAATATTGTGCAACATCTTTTGCAGAAGAAAATGACATTTCAATAATTCGTAAACATAAATATTAGCTCTAAGTTTTTTGAGATCCTCAATCAAATCATACTCTAAACTTGGAGTTGCTAAATTCTGTTTAGTTTTAATTGGTTCAGACTGTTTTTGAGGTGCATTACTTCTGATTTCAGAAGAAGATTTATGTCTTACTCCTGGTATTGTAAGGATGCACTGTTTCGAAATTAGCTTGAAAAATGCTATCCGAGAAATGCCCAAAAATGTTGGGAGAGGATTCGTCCTCTTCCACTATCTCTTGTTCAGCCACGTCTTCAGGAATCTTAGGAGGAATCAAGTTATCATGTGCCTCTAGAATCGTTTGAATAGAAAACTGTAAGCTTTCTAGATTCAGGCCTTCAGAATTTGAGTTAGGCCGGTTTGTGGGAAAAGGCTTTCTAAAAGGGGGTTTGTAAGGCCCTTTGCTTGAAGAGGCTTCTTCGACCGATCTTCTCAAATCTATAACCTGATTAGACAAATTTTGAATGACCTTCTATAAACTTTCTAGATCCAAACCATCTGATTGAGTTTTGTTTTGGGGAGGTCTAGGAAGAATTTTAATTTTCTTCTTGGAGGATGAAGTAGTCTCTGCCTCGTTATAGATATTATATTTTAGGCTAAGAATATCTTTCTCGATTTGACTCACCTCTTCGAAGGATTATAACAATGTGGCTTTCTTATACCTTTTTACCCAAATTGCTATTTTTTCGTGTAGGGCTTTCATGTAGTATACGACGATAAGATTTTCAGCAGGCATTGAGTCCATGGAGATTCGATTATTTAATGTTAGGAACCTTTGATTAAAGTCTTTTATGTTTTCTTTGGGTTTCATCTTTAAACTAGAGAGTTCCATGACTAGAAATTCAGGGGATTTGTCATCTCTAAATTTCTCAAGCAAACAGGATTCAAATCTATCCCAAGACACAATGGTGTGGGGTTGTTGGGCAAAGTACCAGGTAGAAGCATTACCTTAAAAGGTGTAGGGAAAAAATCTACATACTATGTCTTCATGTTCAACACTATGGAGCCTAATGGATAGCATGAATTTTTTAATATGATCCTCAGCAATCTGCTTGGAATCTGGGTCAAATTTAGGGATCCATTTCTTCGAATGTTTAGGCAAAGGATGTTCGGGCCCAGGTATGGCCACTGCATCTTGATTGAGCCAAGGTATGGCGGGATTGTTCGGATTGGATATAGGTGTGGATGCTGTCGAAGGCTGAGATGAAGAACTACCTTCGTCTAATGATTCTTCTCTAGAAGAGGAAGGAGATGAAGGGGGTGGTGATGGTGGAATACCAGATCCTCTTGCTGTGGGAGTAAGGATGTGATCTAGATCCACAGGGTTTAGGGTAAGATCAGTACCTTCAATTTGCTCCCTAATATCAGAGAAGTCTAATGGTTGGTTCAAAGGCCGACTTGGTTGTCTGATACAGGCCAAAGCACTATGCATCCTTAGGAGGGATTGATGAACAATTTATTGTACATTGGCCCCTAGGGGGTTTGGAGTTACTGGTTCAACGGTAATCTGTGGATTGTCGTTTGATGTGGTTGTTGTTTGAGGGACAATGTTGTCATCAGAGCAACTTCTTGTTACTATAGGTGAGTAGGTAGGTGGGGGAGGAGTCTTGCGACCTCCACGTGCCATCAATAATATTCAGGCCCTCCTTCTAGTGTCATTTATTGACGTGAAAAATTGACCGCTCGTCAACTGGAAG